>CAJNIZ010002342.1:1406-18726 GCA_905231905.1 Symbiodinium pilosum | reverse complement strand
TTGAATGAATGGTTAGGCGCAGTATGGAGTCCAGCAGGGTCAGAAAGATAGGTTGCGGGGTCAAAAAAATAGGGGGGGGTTAAAAAAATATGCTACGGGGTGGAAAAAATATGGGGCCCCATGCCTTGCATCCAGAAAATTAAAAAAATGCCGGTATTCTGCCTGCTAAGAATATTAGGGTTATATTAGGGTTATATACGGATAATGGAAAATGAAATGGAAACTGCATAGATATTCTTTCTACTCAAGGGGGACTGTACTATGACTAGGCTTGCTGTTTGCAATAGCTATTACTTTGACTGTGACGATTATTATCACTCTTAGTATTACTACACACTGTAATTACCCATATTATAAATTAGAATTACTTACCCGTTCGTTGACGAGGGAATGTGCCGAGACCCGAGCAGGACGCTTCAAACTCTCGCTGCCTGCCTTAATGGGGATGTTAGGATGAATACAATAAATAACAAAAAAAAACATGATAGTAAAAATAGTGGTGTTTAGCTTCAGCTGAAGAGCGCTCGTGCTCTTCTCTCTCAGCTCGCTGCTGAGCCTTCCACATAAGAAAACTCGGATTCTCATGTTCCGAGCATCACTAAACAAGCTGTGCCTCCTCCTCCTTTCGCAAATCCTCTTCTTCCTGGAAAGGTGGCCAACAGTATGCTGCAAGCATATGCATGAGCCAACTCACAGACTGCAACTGCAGTCCTAAACCCTAAACCCTAAACCCACAAGAAAGGTGCCTGCTGGCGTCGCCTCAACAGAAAGTTGCTGCGCCGCTGCAGCTCCTTCATGGGGTTGGGATTATAATAGGGTATAATATTGGGGTACTATGGATAATGGAAAAGAAAATGGAAACTACTATAATATGGGGTTAAAAAGGGGATTATATTCGGGTTATATACGGATAATGGAAAAGAAAATGGAAACTACTATATTACTGCCAGGGAATATGAGTAAGCTCAGTGCACGAAGCTGTCGCTGCTTGCCGCCAAGCCGACTGGGCAAGCTACTCCAAGGCCGCTTCTGGTTGCCGCAGCAGATCTTGCCATACGGCTGCTTCAAAGAATTTCGCCACAAGACAAAATTCTTCAAGTGGCCAAGTCAAAACAAAAAAACACATAAGGCATCACCCCTGAAGGGAAATGGTAGTTTCCCTAAATAAGGGGACCCAATATAGACCCCAAAATACTATAATCCTTATTATAGGGACCCCCAAAAAGGCACCCCTAATTTTGGGAACCCCCAAATCATTCGTAAAGCCCATCCCGCTCTACGGCAAGCTGTCTGCCAACCTGCTCAAAGCGCTGCAGCTCCGCGGCAGCTTCCTGGCGACAGGCATAGAGTCCCCCTTAAGTAGATAGAATGTTGGGGTTTATATTGGGATAATGGAAAAGAAATTGGAAACTACTACATTATAATAGGGTATATACTAGGGGTTAAGTAGATAGAATACCCCAATAATGGAGAATCAAATGGAAAAGAAAATGGAAAATGAAATGGAAACTAGGGAATACATAGGGGTTATTAGGGTTATAGTCCCCCTTAAGTAGATATTACCCCAATAATGGAGAATCAAATGGAAAAGAACATGGAAAATGAAATGGAAGCTGGGATTATATAGGGGATTATTGGGATTAGGGTTTCCCAAAATTAGGGGTACCTTTTTGGGGGTCCCCATATTAAGGATTGTAGTATTTTGGGGTCTATATTGGGGTCCCCTGATTTTGGGAAACTACCTAGTGGCATGATGCAGCTTTCAAGGACATCAGCTTCTGATGTGCAATTTGTGGTGGACAGAAAGCAGCCTAAATGCTTGACATTCACATGTGAGGCAGGCAGGGGGTTTCTGGTAGATGATTCTTGACCGCTCGGATGGTGTTTCCCTGCACATACTACGGGACAGACCCGTTCCCGCAATGGAGCGTTCCAAAGTACCAGAGTTTGGGATATTGAGTTGAAATTTCCCTAGTGTGAACACGGGGAAACTTTTTTTCCAATCCCGCGGCGGTTTAATACCCTGCATCTTGAAGCTTGACCCTAAACTTAGCTTCGGCTAGCCGGGAATGAAGGAATGGAAAAGACAATGGAAGCTACTATATGGGTTATATAGGGACTACTATAAGGATGCATTCCTTCATTCATAGCTAACCAAAGGTAAGTAAACCCTAAACCCTAAACAAAGTAGGGTAAGGGTTAAGGGCCTAAACCCTTACCCTACTTTGGGTGCCTTCAGTTCGTCAATGCTGCGGTTACCCTCCTTCGTGCGGCGGGAGATATCCGCGGTGAGGGCGTAGCGCTTCATGGATTGGCCGGAGACTCGGTTCAGGGCGTGGATGGTCATGGGATTTGGGGTTTAGGGCTTAGGGTTTAGCGTTTAGGGTGTAGGGCTTAGGGCTTTGCGCTTAGGCTCAGGGTTTAGGTTGAGGATTTAGGGTTTAGGGTGTTGGGTGTGGCTTTTGGTTTGGGGTCTTGGAGGTTTGCGTTTCGGGATGCAAGCTTGTCTATCTAAAGAGCTCCTCAAGCAATCTGCTGATACTAAACATCCCGCGTGACTTGTACTACGGTACCGTAGTTCCCAAGCTGCGAGATACGCGTTAATTCTATCTGAGGATTTCTGAGATTCGAGATTCCTGAGAGATTGGGTAGGTTGTCAAGATTCGAAGGTATGCTCCCTGTTTGGGTCCCAATTATTGCACTGCCCCCAGTATTTCGGGTACTTAAAGAGGGACCACAACTTTGAGAGCTCCCCATTTAAGGTTCAGGGTTTAGACCGCTAGTCTGCATCCAGAGGAGCATGGCATCCCTCAACCTTAAACCTTAAACCCTATAGTCTCCCTTAAGTAGATAGAATATGGCTTCGGGTATATTACAATAAGATCCCCATGTACCTCATATTTTTTCTACTCGAGGGAGACTATAACCCTGAATCCCCATAGTAGAGGCCCTTTGTGTAGTACAGTGGTCTTATACTCTTGGTAGGCAGGTTGGGGGAGTTTAGACTTTGCGGCCCAGGTGCCACCGATGTTCCTGCGCAGTCTCAATATATCTGCAGCATTTCACGCAGTTTCGGGTTTGGAGTTTAGGATTTGAGATCACTGAACTAAGGCTACTGCGGTATGGCTACTACGGTATGCAGGTCTAGATGATTTGTACAAGGCCCGCATGAGTGTTTTGTCTTAATCACGGATGCTTGCTTGCAGCATATTGATTATTGAGAGGGAGTTATAACCTGGTAATAACCTATAGTCTTGCCGAATTACTACTGCATTATAGACACGTGTTTTGAAGTATGCCAGCAGGTAACATCTCCTATTCTCTTACAACTCCTGGTGTAGACAGCGCGAGTGCCTAGTAATATACCTACTTAGCTGACACGCCTTTGAGCGATGGCCACTGACGCAAAGTACGTCCCAGGAAAGGCAGGGAAGGTTTCCCGAGTTTGAAAGCCCTTCTTTAAAAGTTACTCATAGTGTTCCCTTTAAAGAGAGTACAGGGACACGTGATTTAGGGTAGAGGGTGTAGGGGCATGAACCATTGTTGTCATGGAGAAGCAAATCGAAAACAAGGTGGCAACTAGGTTGATAAAGACGTTTTTTAAAGGGTTGTAATGTAGGAAAGCCTGAATGATTAGCAAGATTATGCCCGTATATCCCATGTTAAAGCCCTAAACCCTAAATCCAGAATTATATTCGAATCAAACAGGGCCTTGAAAGTTGTAACTTTAACGGGCATGAGACGATTTGCAGGAGCGAGCCTGCCTCCATTCTTCGTTTAGGGTTTAGGGTTGGGGGTTCAGGGTTTGGGGTATTGCCCCCTGCCCGTGGCGTGCTCGTGTCTCATGCCATAGGACCGCCACTGCGAAAGAGTTTTCTCGAAGAGTTGGATAACATCCATAAGATAATCATATGAACTATAGTCTAAATTCCTTAAAGGGGGGTTACATAGGGGATTATATAGGGGACTACTATAGGGGTTATTAAGGGGATACTAGGAGTTTAGACTATGGCTCATATAGAGTCCTTAATATGACCCCGATTATGGACTGTTAATGGGGCAGGACCCACGTTTAGGGTTTAGGGCGCAGGGTATAATTTTGATAATTTCGAGTCGATAGTTCAGGGCTTAGCGTTTAGGGTTTAGGATTTAGGTTTTTTTGGATTTAGGCTTAAGGGTTTAGGCTTTAGGTCTCTGGCTTTAGGATTTTAGGAATTAGGATTAGGGGTTTAGGCCTTAGGGCTTAGGCTTTGTAATTGAGGGTTGACAATTTGGGGCGTTCCAACAGGGAATTAACCTTCCTGGATTGGACAATGACAAGCAAGTTCTCCAATCAACCCCAGATGCTCCACGAGGTGGACTTCGTCGAGGGCTTAGAGCTTAGGGTCTAGGATTTGGGTTTCGGGTCTAGGGTTTATGGTTTATGGTTTAGGGTTCAGTTGATTTGGAGAATGGAAATTATGCACATGGAAGATGGTGGGCATTTGTGATGCTGCGCGCATTAGGCCTGTAGCTCTCCCCGAGCCCTAGTCTAAACCCCCTTAACGGGGGATCCACATAGGATAGTACTGGGGGTTACTGTAGGGGTTATAAAGGGTTATACTAGGAGTTCAGACTATGGCTCACCAGAAAAATGACGGATTCTAGTCACGCCAAGAAAAAAGAAGGACGCTGTAATAGATGTCATATGACCCTAAACCCTTAGCCCCTGAACCGTGGGTCGGAGGTTAAGAGCCCCTTGTAGCTAAAACCGAGGGTAACCTATGTAAGGGTAGCATGAGCAGCATTTTGAGTTTGGGGGGTGAGGGCTTGGGGTACGTAGGGTGGCAGGACCCCAATGAGCAATCACTGAGCCTTCAGTTTTGTTGTCCCATTGACCCCTGAACCGTACATTTGTTTATAATCGAGGTTACGAATACCCACTGAATCTTAATCCGCAAACGTTACAGCCGCTGTGCAACTGCGAGGGCCTCGACCGTGGCGCAAACTCCCGCCTGCGAGCGCGGCAGGCTGGGTCCGAGTTATGATTGCGCGGGTTTAGGGTTTAGGGATTTAGGGTTTGGGGGTTCAGGGGCACCCTTTGATAAACAGTTAACCCTTAGATGTACTGGGCCGAATACGGTGTGAACCTGTGGGTCAATAAAGCGGGGGGGGTGGGGGGATATTAGAAGAATCAATAAAATTGATAGGAAGTAACTCCTAATCTAGAGACAAGCCAATGCCTACTGCATACCTACAACATCCTCATAGACTTCCTTTAGTTGTCCGAGTTGTCCGTATACAATCCCGAGAATGGCCTCTTAATCACGCTGATGTGCCCTTAAAAGGTTTGCCCAGCATGGCCCCAATTGAGCCCTTTTTTGAAGCAATGTGGTCTGCCAAGATTGCAGCGTTGAAGCCCCTAAACTCTTCGGCCCGAAACGTAAACCCTAATTCTCAATCTCTAAACCTGAACGTTAAACCCTTATCCCTAACCCTAAACCAGAGGTTCACCAAAGACCTACGAACCAATAAAAACCCTAAACTGGTGGAAGGCTGAGCCTGCGGTCACGCAGAATGCCGGAGTCGACGCGGAGCTTCCGGGCAAGGACCATGCCGGGTTTGGTGTAGGGTTCAGGGATTAGAGTGTAGTGTTTAGGGATTAGGGTTTCGAGTTGAATGTTGAGGGTTTAGGGTCTGCGGTTCAAGGTTTAGGGATTAAGGCTTAGGGTTCGAGGTTCAGGGTTCAAGGTTTACGGTTCAGGGTGTTGCGGTTTGTCAGGTGGATGCCCGGCAGCCCAAAACATGACCGACCCTTTGAGGAACCCGCAGGTTCCTGAGTATATAGTCCCCTTTAAGTAGATAGAATATTGGGTATATGGAGATCGCATTATAATATACCCAAAGCCATATTCTATCTTCTGGAGGGGGGCCTATAATCCCAAGTGCGTTAAGGGTTTAGGGAGCCCTTCCAAGTGCGTATGTCTTCAGTATGTGATATTATCTGAGGGGTCCTGTAGGAAGCAGGAATCTACCCTAGTTTGGGGATTTAGGGTTTAGGGTTTAGGAATTAGAGATTAGAGGGTTTATTTAGGGATTAGGGTTTACGGTTGCGGCTTCAGGTTGGGAGGTTTCGGCCCCGGGGTTTTGGGTTGGGGCATTCGTGTTTCTGTGTGGATCTTCTTCCTTGTCCGGAAAGGGCTTATGTGCTAACACCCCACCCTAAACCCTAAACCCTTACTCCGTTTACGTCCCCTCAACACTCCTTCATAGATTGTCAAAGAAGGAGCCTGAGCCACGAACTTTTCCTTCTTGCGACTCCTACTTTCCGGCTTGGGACCTTTGAGGGCTTACTCCACCATTCCTAAATCCTAATTAAGTTCTGATACCACAGATTTACGTACTTGGTGTATGCGCCCTCTTGTTTCAGGCCTTGCAGACCCCAAACCCCAGACCCTAAACCCTAAAGCCCACATCCCCAGACCTTATACCCCTAAACCCCATACAGTACAGCCTAAACCGTTAGACCTTATATATAACCCTAAACCCTAACCTCTAAACCCTAAACTCCAAACCCTACACTCTAAACCCCGTGTGGTTGTTGCTGAAGGGCTGTCCTGGATCTAGCTACTTCTCGGCCAAGTTTTGGCGCCACCGAATTATCGCGTGGCTGGGGCCGTGCTCGAAGGGCATCTTGCTTGCATTCACAAGTGGAGAAAAGGTCCGATAAAAAAAACCTAAAGCCTAAATAAACCCTAAACCCTACACTCTAAACCCTAAAGCCTAAACCCTAAAGCCCAAAGCGTAAACCCCAAACCCTAAGCCTAAACCCTAAACCCTAAAACCTCTAAACCCAAAACCCTAAAACCCTAAACCCCAAACCCCCAGACCTTGTAGACCCAGATCCCTTCAGAGGATGACTCCGCGCAGACCGACTTCCTCCTAGGAAATGGAGCCAAAAAAGTGGCAAGGCGAGGGGGCAACTGTTTAGGGTTTAGGGTTAATGGTTTTAGGGGTTTAGGGTTAATGGTTTTAGGGGTTTAGGGTTTTAGGGTTTAGGGTTTTAGGGTTTTAGGGTTTAGGCGTTTAGGGTTTAGGGCTTAGGGTTTTTGAGTTTAGGGGTTTAATGGTGTAGCTTAGGGGTACAGGATCTGGAGCTTAAGATTTAGGGTATAGGATTCAGGATATAGGATTAAGGGTTTAGGATTTAGTGTTTAGTATTTAGGATGTAGGGCTTTAGGGTCTTGGGTTTGTGATTTAGGATTCAGGATTCAGGTCTTGCGGTTTGGGGTCCAGAGTTCCGGGTTTACGGTGCAGGATTACGTTTTGGTGGCTTGGGTTCCAGGATTCTACCTGGTATTGAATCAAGCCTTTGCCCCCAAAACCTTAAACACTAAACCCTAGACCCGAAATCCTAAACCTGAAACCCTAAACTGTAGTAATTAGTCTCCGTGATCCATTCTCAGTTCCGTACCAAGCACCAGGGAGGACTTTCTGGGTTTGCTTTAAGGGCTCCTGGTCTGTAGCTTTGACTTGGGCCTGGTGGGGGATGCCACGTGGTTTAGGGTTCAGGGTCTAGGGTTTAGGGTCTAGGGTTTGGGGTTTTAGGGTACTTTTTTGGGGGGTCTCCAGAATCAGGATTATAGTATAGTCTTTGGGGTCTATATTAGAGGCCGCCTAATTTGGGAAAGTCCCAAATTATTTCCGTGTCTTGATGCCTTAAACTGCAGGATTCTGGTATTGGGGCTTTTGTTTTGGCCCTTGTTTGTCTTCCTAACCCTCTATTGGGGAGGGCTTCGGAGAACCCCATGGTATTCAGAGTCAGATTCAGAGTTGGCAGACCCCTAAGCCCCAAACACTCAAATCACTTCGAGCGACATCACCCTCAGAAGAAGCTTCTTGAGAATCTTCAAGACGGTATTGCAGACTCCGGAGTACTTACCAAAATTCTGTTGGGCTAGAAAAGTGAGTTCTGGACGTTTTCATGACGTTCAACACTGGTTACCTGAAACCCTAAACCCTAATTTTTTTGGGGGTTGGAGGGATACGTGATTCAGCATTTAGGGTGAAGAGGTGCAACTAATTGTAGCTCGAAAATGGACAACAACAAGTTAGCTGGGGTTATGCGTGGGTTTATAGGGGTACTGTAAAGTAGGGAAGCCGGAATGAATATGTACCAATATTGTTCCCTCGCAGTCACTTTTCACAGTAAACATAGTATAATATCTCTTCAAAACTGTAGCAAACTTTCAAGGCCGCTACATGACTACGGTTTGGGGAGCATCTTTCAGGCCGCCCATGTCTCCACTGTATCATTCCCAAAGGGTCCTTATATACACTGCCGCTCACATTCCCTTTGAAGAGAACCCTGAACCCTAAACCCTACACTCTAAACCTGAAACCCTACAGCCTAAAACCCATCCATCACCCTTGTCCCCCCTGGGCAGGTGCAGCAAGTGCACACGGCCACTGGACCCCGCTGCTTTAGAGGCAACCAGGAGAAATCTTACTGTTTCTTAGTAGGCAATAGGGGAGTGTGTATATCAGGAATATAAAAGACATGTAGTGTTCAGGGTTTAGGGTTAGTAGGGCATAAGGGAGTGTAACCCCTATATAATCCCTATAGAATGTATTCCTTCATTCCCTACTAAGGACTACTAAGGAATGTGGGCATATTTCATTTCAATTCGCCCTTAGGGACCAGTGATGTTGTACAAGGAATATAACCTAGCAAGGGCACACTGATGGTGCTTCCTCAGGCTTCTGCATTATCGAATTATTTTGGCCTGGGTCTCAACTCTTTTCAAAAAGCCCATGTGGGCTAATGTACCCCCAAATACTATAACCCTTAAGCCTTAATATGGGGACCATAGACCCCCATAAGGGGACCCCAAAATAGAGTGTAAATGTGGGTGTACGCCTTTTTTTCAAGGGCCACAGTTGCTGGCCTCAGAACGCACAAGCGCCCCCAAACCCTAAACCTGGGGTCAAGGTTCAGGGCATAGGGTATATACATATATATATATATACATGCATATGTAGGGAGATGTGAGGTACTGACAGTATTGATATACCTTATTAAGGGAGCTTGTCAGGTGTTAGGTAACTCAGGGAGTCACCAGTGTGTTTGACATCGAGCAGCTGGCATGGTCCGGTATCATCCGCGTTCGCGGCCAAGCCTAGCGTAGCCTGCCAACGTGCACAGTCTTGGAACATCTCTTCATGAAAGGGTCGTTTAAGCTTTCTGAGGCGGCTCACCATTACTTTTAGTGATGGTGACTGCTGAGGTTCTTGTTTTTAGTGCAAATCTGTGCCCAGTGCCCGGTCAGCTATGAACTAAAAAACTCCCCCAACTTGCTAGCTGCTAGCCCCCAACGCCACTTGAGCAGGGTCTCGTACAGATTCATGCAACAGTGTCCGCAAAGGATGTGTGTGGGTGTGTGTTGAACGGGTCTATAGCACCTCCTTCACAAAAGTCCAAACCCTAAACCCTAAACCCTAAACCCTAAACCCTAAACCATACTTTTACGTCGTTGTGCGTTGGCCCGCCTCCCCCTCTCCGCCAAATGGTAACCTCCCTCATCCAAAAGCTCGGTTGAGGGTGGGGGGTTCAATATAGGGTTTAGGGTTTAGGGGTTTAGGGTTTAGGGTTTGATTTTTTTGATTTAATTCCTTCACCACAACCACGGGAGGGGGGCCGCCAGCGCAAATATTCTATGTGACATAGGTGTTGCTCTAGCTTTGCTACGTGTTATATGGTTTTAACTTGTACACTGCTGCAACTTGGCTAGATACCGACTGCAGAATCCCCGGAATAGGAAACAGGTTACGATCATAGTTTGCCTACTTTCGCACCTTTAACTTCTCATGAACCTCGAAGTAGCTCCTTGCATCATGACTCATGAAGCTTAAAGCCGTTTGGGAGGCCAAAGTGTTTGTGTGCTCACGGTGCGAAATGCCAGGAGGCTGCCTTGCACTCTTTGTTAGGGTTTAGGGTTTGGAGTTTTGGCCGTGGCCCTTGACCCTACATCCTAAGCCCTGCTCCGCAAAGTCACGCTCCGTGAACCCCCAAACCCTAAGCCCGAAACCCTAAACCCTAAATCCTAAACCCTAAATCCCTAAACCCTAAACATCCCTAAGCCCTGAGGCCTGAGCGCTAAATTATAGACCCACTCCAGACCAACCCTGAGAGCGCGAAGCAGAGGGGGATTCGAGGGTTTCCTAAGAGGTGCAGTTTTGGGGCTTCTTATAATGAGGATTATCGTGTTTTTGTGAGCCATAGTCTAAAAAATCTTTGAAAAGGGGTTCTACAAGGGATTCTATGGGGACGACTATAGGGGTTCTTAGGGGGATACTAGGAGACCATAGCTCATGTAATGCACCCAAGATGGCTCTACTGTTGTACTGCTGTGGAATTTAGGGTCCAGGATTTTGAATTTTGGTATCTTTACTCGTTCAAAACCCTAAACCCTCAACCCTAAACCTGTGTCTTAACGGAGTTACTGAGGCACGGCCAGCCAGCCCCGCCGTTGAGAGGGAAAGCATTTGTGTCCTGACGCATCGAGAAGTTCTTGAAGCCTAAGCCTGAGATTGAGTAGTGTTTCGAAAAAGGGGAAGGTTTAGTGTTTAGCGTATTGTAGCTGATAGTAGTTCAGAAAGGGCTTACCATAGCCACACAACATATATATATGTATGGAGTGCATAGACAGAGTAAGAATGTGTATCCTCTTGGGTATATTTGTAAGGGGTACGTATACTGTGTTGCTGGGTTCGACCACCAAAAAACTACTCGAATAAGCATTCCCCAACAGTATCCCACAATGTATGCTGCAGACTCTTTCTCTTTGTTAGAGTCCATTAGTACGTGCATGGAGTCCCTCTCAAGTAGATGGACTATGGGGTACATGGGGATCGTATTCTGACTTTGGGGAAGTCCATATTCTGTCAACTTAAGGTGGCATATATATTTTAAACTTATTAGACACCTCTTCGATCTTCTTCTTACTGGTGGTTAGTAGGGAACAAGGGAATATATTCCCTATATAACCCCTATCTAATATATTCCCTTATTCCCTACCAACCCCCAGTAAGTCTTCTTCCAAAGCAAGCCTTCGGTCTCAGACTGAACCCTCAACCTGACCCTAGGCCTTACACCCAGAGCTCTCAATCCTAAACCCCCTCAACTCCCCACCCTCTTTCAAATCTCTCACCAAACTTCAGAGCCCAAACTACTGAAGCTTATGCCTCAAATCCGCAACCCATGAAAACACACAAAATCTCAGATGATTTGGCACCGTCCTTTTTTTTGTTTTCTTCTTTTTTCTCGTTTTTCCAAGTATGAAATAGCCTCAACTCCAAACTGCTGCAAGGGGTTTCCCAAATAAGGGTATCCTCAATATATCATAGGGGACACTGTGATTATACAGGGATAAATAGTAGCTACCCTAAACCCTCAACCCTAAGCCTTAAGGCTTTAGGTTTACCTCAGTTTCCGCAGGCCGGGGAGTCCCTTCCAAAGCCACTTCAGACGGCCACGGGTGGCACAAAGAGGAATGGCAGAGTGGCAAAGGACTTCCCGAACAGTGTTGGTGTGGTTATAGGAGGGAGGGCTTGGGAATGTAGGGTCTAGCGGTTAAGGGTTTCGGGTTTGGGGGTGCTTGGGGTGTAACGTTTGGGTTAAAGGCGCGGGATTAATTCAGGGTTTAAACCCTAAACCCTAAACCCTATGGTGATTTCGGTATGGGGTCAGACTTGTTCCTTTTCTGCAGGGTGAGTCTTTTCACGACTTTTGAGGGAGGTCACTCTGGTGCAGTTTTTGAGAAAGGCGTGGAATATGGAAGACAAACTGTGTTTAGGGTTGAGGTTTAGGGTGTAGGGTTTAGGGTTTAGGGTTTAGGGTTGTTCAGGAATAGCTAGTCCCTTACAAGTCTATAGCTTAAGCCTAGGCCGAGACATCCTGGCAGTAGAAGAATCTCTCTGCAATCCTAAAGCCCTAAACCCCTAAAGACAGGACATGGCTGGAGCGAAAGAGGCCATGATGGCGGTTGGAAAGACAGTGGCTGCTGGTCTGAGTAACATTGGGGTTTACCTTCCCCCAAACAATCATGACAGCCCATGCGGCCTTCCACATTTGCTTGGGGGCTAGGTGCTTTTGCTGGTGGCTAGTAGGGGGTAAGGGAATACAATCCCTATATATGCTCCCTACATAATAGATTTCCTTCTTCTCTCCTAACCCCCAGTAGGTGCCGAGGGGTTTTCCAGTGTTTTTTTTGGCCTGGCGGTTGTCGGGCTTCTGGGTGTTTTGCGGTTTCAAGGTTTTTTGTCTTGGGTGTCAGGGTCAGAAGTGTTTTTCCATCTGAAGCTTTCTGGCCCCATTGAGGCCCCAACTTACCAGTGAGACCCCTGCAGCCAGAAGCCCCTAGACCTTTAACCCTAAACCGTTACCCCCAAACCCCTAGACTTTAAACCCTAAACCCTCAACTTAAGCACATATCATATAGACCAATGGATTTAGGGTTCAGGGTTTCCCAACCCCCCTTCCGCACCAGCAAGTAAACCTGCAACCCTAAACCCTCACCTCGTTGGACCTCAGCAGCCGAAACATTTTTCGATTGGGGCCTGGACCCTGAACCCTAAACCCTATATATCCCTATATATCCCTATATAACCCTATTTTACCCTATATATCCCTATATATCCCTATATATCCCTATATCCCTATATATCCCCCTATAAACCCTTAAAGGTACTTAAAACCCAAAACCCTAAACCTTCTGGGTCTCCTGACACATTGATTCAGCAGCCCGAAGATCCTAATCTACTTAAAGTGTCGCGCGCCCTAAATCCTAATCTTCATGGGGCTTCGTAGCTACCTATAACTTGCCATGTAGCCCTGCTTATCATTGGGCCGCCTACATCAGTTCACTTAGCGGGTTGCAGAGTCAGGTTATATGAGACCAGTTTTAAGTAGTTACCAAGCCCCATGAACCTTCAAGTGCCCCAGAAGAACTTGCACGCCCAAAACGCCCTGCTGGTTCTAGGAAGGGAATGACGGGATGGAAAACATGGAAACGACAACATTATGGGGGCTGACATGCGGGCTACTGTGGCGAGCTTCTCCTTTAATTATTCCCTACTAACAACCAGTAAGACGCGTCTTTACAAAGACCAGCGTCCTTCTTAAAGGTTCTGTTCTCCATGAGAAGGGGTTCTAGGGGGATTAGATAGGGATGTACTAGGGCTTGGAGTGTCGAGTAAGAGGAAGCCTAATTGCACTATACCTGTCTACTCATCAGTTTGCAGCCCTTGATTATGGCATTGCTAGATTGTCCTTTTGTGCTGTAGGTGGGTGTCCCCTGAAAACTTCTAGATGATCTTGAGGGATCTCCGATGATCCTGGTTATCCCAAGGTTTTGTGTTTTCTCGAAAATCTCCAAACTTAGACCCCTAATCCCGAAACCCTAAACTCCGTAAGCCTGCGCCTGCACGCATTGTCTGAGGTTGGAGCAGCTGGAGTGATTCGCGCTGGGGGCAAGGGTGGAGCAAGAGCAGCTGGTAGTGTTGCGTATGGATTGATGGTGTAGGGTTTAAGGTTTGGAGTTTGATTCGGGGTTTGGAATTTTCGGCTTCAGGCTCTCGTCTAAGGGAAAGATTCTGAAAATTGACAAAAGTTGGCGCGCACAAGTTTGAATCTAAAACCATGGAGTTTCCGTTGCGTAGGCCCTCATACGTTGCCCGCCTGCACATCGAGTCCCCGCAGGAATTCTGCAGAGACATCATGGAGATCTCATGGCATTTCATAGACACTGAATGATCCTTCTTCTTATCAGATCTTAACATCAGTGATACCTAAACCCTCAAACCTAAGCCCTGTCAGGGGATTCCATGATCTTCGTTCTGGTAGAGAAGCATGTCACATGTGGGGTGCGTACAGGGGTGGTCATCCGAGTACCCCACAAGCCATCCGCCCGAAATCCTGGGAACCGTAAAGCCAGCTGACGTGGTGACATGGCATCTGCGTTGGCTTCGGGATCCGGTTTGGATTAGAATTCCATTAAGAGGAGATAGGGCGTTACAGGGGCATATTGGTGTCTATAAATAGTTTCAATAGGGCGTTACGGACTAAAGAAAATGCGAGGAAGCTGCCTGCTCACTTTGCACTCGATGTTGGGCACCGTGATTTTGGAAGCTACGACGAAGAAGCAGAAGTCTGCGGTGTGCACATGTGATTTGCGCGGCTTCAAAAGAGTGATGCTGACATGATGCAGGGACGTTTTCCATGGCTCTTGGAGAGTGTGTATAATTTTCTTTGGGAACCTTGGTGGGTGCATACACTTCGTGCCCATTTTGCTGAAAGGACTATGAATCGAACCATGGAATTTAAAGAATTAGGGTTTAGGGTTTAGGGATATTACTCCCAAATATATAATGGAGAATCATTTTTCAAAAGAACATGGAAAATGAAATGGAAAGAGGGGTTGAGGGTCTAGGGTTGCTGTTAAGGAATTGAAATTAAGTTACCATAATGGGTAGGTATAGTAATAGACATTGTCTCCCCAATAGAGTAACTTAAATTAAATTCTCTAAATCCCTTTATTTCCCTAGTTTCCTTTTGATTGTCCATCTTCTTTTCCATTTGAATTTCCATGTTTGGGTGACAATACAGCTTACATCTAAGTTCCTTAACAGCAACCCAGTACCAGGGATCCCCAGAATCCCTTTATGATGTCTATGTATCCGAAGGGTCCCCCAAGTATCCCTAAGGGGCGTGTAGTTGACATGGCTATTTAAAAAAAACTTCAAGATATTGGAGCAGATAAGGGTAGGTTCGTATTTTTGGAAATACCCCCCATATGGCGTCCACATATATTCTCCCCACGCAATCCACGCCCCCCCCAATGCTAAACTTCTCCCAACCTAATGACAACAGCCATTCTCCCCATCATGTAGTGGCGGGCATAGCTACCGTTGAGTTCCTGTTAGGGAGTGAATATAGAACTTATTCTATTGGATTATATCGGGATTGTTATAGGGGTCCACGCACCACTTTTCCAGAAGCACTCGTAAGTGGGCGTTAGCCACTCAAGGTTCCAATGCACAACCCGAAGCACCAAATCTAAACCCATAATTTCAAACCTGGCATCAGAGTTTAAAGGTCCCGCTGAAGCCAAGTCTCCAGAATTCTAAGCTTCCATATCCATCCATGAAGCTGATGTTGGGGTTGTAATCAACGACCCCTAATGATAAGCTGACCGCTGCACGCCCTATTCCTAGGTATTTCCCTTCGTGCATAATGGTATTACATTCGTGGTATTTATTTACAGGTTGTAAGTCGCGCGAGGTTTCATCCACCACAGGGTTTGTGCTTTGTGCTTCGGAATCACTGAGCCCCAGCCAATCTCGAAGTCCGAATCTGACGAAAGAGTAGGGTTTAGGGTTTAGTTTTTATGGTTTAGGGTTTATTTTGAAGGGTTTAGGGGTTTAGGGTTTAGGCCGTAGGGTTTAGGGTTTAGAGGCTTGATTCCAGGTGGGAGTGACTGGATGTAACGCAAGTTACCGCGTACGAGAGACCTCGAGAGGTGCAAGAATTCCCTTGCCAACTGTATACTGAAGATGCCTAAACGCATTCCTGGTTTTGGCAACTATGCCTGTCGAAGCCTGAATAGTTGTAGCAAGGATAATTATGGGCATAAGTCTTAAAAGTGGTAGTTATGAGAATTGCATGTCAAGTATGGGGGGCCTCCTTGTACATTCCTGTGAATGCTAAACCCTAAACACCCGAGCGTGAACTCTCCCCCCCTGAACCCTCCACGCTGTAGATTCTTAAGCCCCAAACCCTAAACCCTCCACCCTGTAGATTCTGTAGCCTGAATAAGGCGTGCGCCAGAGCCCTGATGGGAGCTTATGATTCTCGGCCACATGGGGTTTCCTCGAGGTTTTGGGACCCAGAATTTGGTATAAAGAGTTAAAGGTTATCGAAGTCCGGAATATGGAGTTTTTGGGATATTGTGGTTCAAGGATTCCAGGTTCAGGGCTTCAGTGCTGAGGAATGTATGTTCAGGGTGTTTATGGTGGAGGGATTTAGGGGGCACCTTGGTTGGGGGTGGTTTGGGTTTTAGGGTTTAGGGTTTAGGATTTAGGGTTTAGGGTTTAGGGACCCTGCCTGAGTCCTATGAGTTCCGATTCCAAGGTTTTGAGTTGTGCTTGTTCCGCAGATAGCATAGCAATTCGGGTTTTGTACTCAAACATATGGGCCCTTTTTGAAATTTAGATATGGTGCAGCACCTGACATTTAGGGGTACCCAAATGGGACCCTTAAGTTTGGGAACTATACACGCGGAAACGGGCTTTTTTTTCACGCGCTTGCGGTTTGTCCGGGTACTGTCCAGAGCCAGTGAATCTGAAGCAGGGAAGACCAGCGTATGGGGGTCTATTTGGGGCCCCCTGTATATGAGACCACCACACTGTAAACGCTCAGCTGTAAATTTGAGATTCTCGATCTAACCCAAATCTCGGCTTGACAAGAGCATGTTTTCTTTTGGGGTAGTGGCTGTGTTATATTGGGAGGCACAAAAGGACAATATTTTGACAACTTACTACATAATACCCTGAGTGCCACATCCTGCAGCCTAACTACAATCTGAAAGCCAAACGCCCGTCTGTGAATTCTTTTAAGCTCTAACCTCTCCAGACCGCCCCAGCCTATGCCTTACATCACCCTTTGAAGGGGCTCTGGGGTTCCAAGCTAATCACCGGCCCAACCCTGCACTAATTGGCGGTTCCCAAGAGTAAGGATACCTCTTTAGTAAGGGTTATAGCACTTTGGGTCTATATTGCTAATAGGGTTAAAGCTGGCCATGACGTACCAGGTATATCTGGGTTATAGTTGCCCTAAGCCCTAAACCCCAAACCCTAAGCCCCAAACCTGAAACCCTCAACCCTAAACCCCAAACCCTAAACCCTAAACCCTCATCCCCAAACCCTAAATGGTAGTTTCCATTTTCTATTCCACTATCCCTATATAACCCTAAGAAATTCGGATATAAGTACCTTGAACCTCCAGAAATAAAGCCTGCCGTGTGCCGAGGAGAGCGCGGCTCTCGCCGGCCAGGAAGCCGTACAGCTCTTCCGGGAGGCGATTTTGGGGTTCAAGGGTTAATATTGGGGTAATATTGGGATAATGGAAAAGAAAATGGAAACTACTGTAAGGGTGTCATTTAGGGTTTAGGGTTTAGGGGTTTGGGGTTTTAGGGTTTGGGGTTTAAGCACTAGGCGATGAGTATGTTTAGGGTTAAGAAGTGTCAGCGGTTTAGGGTTTTTCGGGTTTGGGTTCAAGGGTTTA
>CAJNIZ010002341.1:9398-19409 GCA_905231905.1 Symbiodinium pilosum | reverse complement strand
AAACCCTAAATCCTAAACCCGTCCTGGTCAGTCATCTGACCGGATTCCACAGCGCTACCCTGCTGCGCTGCTCGTTCCTCGGCCTCTGCAGAGGAAGCTCTGCAACTCTTGGGGCTAATCCCCTCTTCCTAATATTAAACCCCTACACCCCTAAGGTTTAGGGTTTAGGATTTAGGGTTTAGGGTTTCGGGCCCCCAACCACCCCCCCTTATGTTAAATACTCCCATTATGCGGTGTATTATAATATGTTGGAGGGGAGGGGGCTAAATGCTGGGGTTTAGGGCGAGAGTCTTTAGGGTTACGTTTACGGTTTAAGGACTCTTTTCAGACGTCATGGCCCAAAGCAGGCACTGTCTATAATTACTTAGTCTTGGATGCCCCAGGGCAGGTAAAACACCACTCGTTTTGTGTTTGCGATGACAACTTCTTCCCTCCGGACTTACTTCCATCATCTTGCTGCCTCCACATGAACTACAATGTTAATGCCTCACCTGTTGCCCCGATTATGTAGCGAACCTGGTAGCAAGTAAACCTTGATCTGTAGGCACAACCAATATATCATAAAACTGGAGGTAGCTGTCGGTAGTTGGAATGACCTGTAACGCCTTTCTCCTGAAGCATACGCAGCCCTTGCCAGGGAAAGCGTTTTTCAGACACTGTGCTTATCCTCTTGCTATGCAGACCTGCCCCCAAAAATGGCTCACCAATTTGCGAATCCCAATTCTCTTCCCGGACCACCCTGTACCTGTGGTGTAATAGTGATATAATAGGACTTCAGTTATAACCCTCATTATCCCACATACTCACTATTGCAGAGTGTAAAAGTCCACCTAACCAATACTTGCAATTACAAGCCCAAACCCAAAGCTTATGTCCCAAGCACTCTTGAATCAAGGCACATGTGCATCAAACTCCTACACGCGCACAACAAACATTAGAGTAGTTTCCATGAGCAGGGTACCCCCAAATAGACCGTAACATACGATGGTCCCTATTATGGCGACCCCCAGATGGTGACAACAATCAAAGAACAAAAAGGAATGCCTCCAGGCTTTCAGTAACCAGGGAGAAGCTATGCCGTATCTCCTCTGCCAATGCATCTGAGGGTAATCAGATTCTCGGCTTGGGTTTTCAGGTTGGGCTTACCATTTGAAGGTTTAGTTTAGTTGGGGCTGGGGATTTCTGCGTAGCGCAGCCCCTGGACTCGGGTTCTTGTTTGAGGGAGATTTCAGGTGGAGAGTTAGCAGGTCGGTGCCCTTACATGAGGTTATCATATATGGCTTATATGGGGATCCTCAGGGTCTATAAGGGCTATGTAAGGCTTATACGGGGTAAACTCCCCACCTGAAATTTCCTCAGATGTTCCGTTATGATGCCATTCAGCGGACAGGTTCAGGAGTAAACAAGCCCAATGCTTCTTATGGTTTTCTGCTACCGGCCCTCTTAGACCCCCCACACTTGCCGAGCTACACTTTCCTTGGCTTTGTACCCACCCGAAGACATGCAATGAATAAGGGGTCTTAACGGTCATTTTCCCTGCCTAGTAACTAGGGGCTCACCCATGTAAGGCAGCGGACTCACTCTTCGATTGGTTAAATCCCGGAAATTGTCGTTTGCGCGGCTGAGCCATGGACCTGGGAGCCTGCAAGACCTCATGTTGGCTTCTGGAGGCACAGACCTTAGGCCACAAAACCTGCCATACGCAACGTTGAAGCTGCTAGCAAGTAAAGTACTGGTGAACTGGGTTTTTCAATAGGCCTGTTCTCGACATCACGGGCACCATTTGGTTCGGCGCCAGCACTGCTTAAGAAAGCACTGGTTAAGAAATCATGGCTGTTTACTTTTACCGCATACCGCAACGTATCGCCAGCCGAACCGTCGGCATCATATCGCAATTCCCCGCCCCCCTCCACCCTTCCACCCCTCCACCCCGCCTCCACCCCTTACCACCCCTACCCTGATAGGCCAGGTTTTGAGGTGAGTCCTCTGAGCAAGCCCTGAACCCCTCGCCCCTCAACCAACTTGTGTTGCAGGCGGACGACAACGAGCTTCTGGTGGTGGGGCGCATGGATGGTGGAGTGGGGGGAAAGGCGGGTTGAAGGGGTGGTGTGGTGGGGTGGTAGGGGTGGTAGGGGGTAGAAGGTGGTAGGGATCACCGCACGATGAGGTGGTAGGGGTGGTAGGTAGGGTGTTGGTGTGAAGTACAGCAGGATCGGTAGGCCGCAATTCAAAGGCCTGCGCCTTAACCATTAGGCCATATATGGCATCCTCCCAGTGTTGGACGGGATCCAGAAATGTTAGCTGCGCATAGGAAGGCTCATCTCAGGTTGGGGGCTTTGGAAGGCCTGCGGTATTTCGTATTAATTAAGAATTAGAGGACCTGCGGTACTTCTTGGTGGTATTTCTTATTAAGAATTAGAAGGCCTGCGGTATTTTCCTATTAAAGAAATTGGATTCAATTTCGGAATCTGGGTGGGAGGCTCTCAAATTCTGTCATTGGGTAATTGGCCAAGTCGGCGGGGAAATGACCGTAGCGGGATTCGAGACCGGGAGGGCGCAAGGCGAAGGCCTGCGCCTTAACCATTAGGCCATGGCATCCTCCCAGTCTTGGACGGCATCCAGGAATACTAGCTGGGCATGGGAAGGCTCATCTCAGGTTGGGGGGCTCTCTATTTCTTAGTTCGGGCTTTTGGACTCCCGTGCTTGGAGTTCGCAATACAAATATTTGAGGAATTAGGAGACCTGTGGTATGTCTTATTAAGAATTAGAGAACCTGTGGTATTTCTTCTTAAGCATAAAAGGATCTGTGGTATATCTTATTAAGAGTGAGAAGACCTGTGGTGACCTGTTGTATTTCTTATTAAGTATTAGAAGGCCCGCGCAATTAAACAAAAAATATATGTATAATTCCGGCGGTGAAAGTCCGGATAATAGCCTGGAACCCTTAGTGGTTCGAACCCCGGAAAGGAAAGTGAAAAGGAAGTGGGAGATTTCTGGGGCCCAGGGGCAACAGAGAAAATGGGGTAATGGAACTTAAGAAATTGAGAGGCCTCTAGCTCGGGCCGGAGAATTTCTCCAGCACTTCGCACTGTTATAGATGATATTACGGCACCAAATCGGGACCCTGTTTTTGGAAACTCCCCGAGAATTTTCTACAATTGCTCAAAGTGAGCACCTGCCAGCTTAAATCCATATCTCGCATGGGGAGCTGTGGTGGATGTCAATCACTGAGGATATGTGTTTAGGTCTGGTTTCCGGAAACTCGGAGAAAGAAAAGCGGGCTTAGGGTGTTCTGAGTTTACAGGCTTGTGCGTGGAGGCATGTAAACAGCCAGAAATTGTACTTGTTAAGGTAGGGTCTAGCTATTTCAGGCCTGTCTTATGCTGTGTGTGCCCGCAATGGCTTCCTTTCATGACCTGCTAGGATCCAGAAACCCTACTGTAAACCTTAAACCCTAAACCCTACACAAACACGAGGGCTTCTCAAACAAGGGACCTTTTAGGACTCCCTTGCTATAGGGGTATCACAAAGGGATTATGGGTGCTCCTATTGAGGGGTTGTCGTGAGACACTCCCATAATTGGGCCCTCTCCTACTTTCCGAGCGACGCACTCGATGCTCAACCTTTTCGGTTCATGAATTGCATAATTCTCATACCGAAGGATGTTCCCAAGAGGTTCAAAAGGCAACCCTAGAGCCCTAGAGCCGCCATCCTTCGAGAAACTATAGGGGAGTATATAGGGGATTATATAGGGTTTAGGGTTTCGGGCTTAGGGGAATTCTCAAAAAAACGCCGCGCCTTGCTGCTCGATTCATCAGAGTCGACGACGTGGCTCTTTGGCGGCTTCTGGCGGATAGGAGCGGTCCAGGGAAAGGGGACCAGCAGTAGAGCCAGGTAGGTATGGAAAGGCTTTAGGTGACCTAAGTGATGTGCTCGTTCACGCCCGCAGGATCTTGTCAGTGCCCGTATGTGCTGGCATGTGAAGAAAAGGGACAAATTATGTCGAGGCAGAAGTTCTCTTAACCCTAACCTTACACCCCCGTTCCAACAAATGGGCTGCTCCAAGTTGAAGGAACCATGCAAACAACCTAAATGGTAGTTTCCAGGTTCCTCCTGCACAACCTTAGGGTTTAGGTGTCTAGAATTAGTACACCCTATTACTTAACTATGCACCCGTATTATGGTAACTTAGTTTAAGCTCCTTGAAGCAACCCAGCTTCTGTAATTGTAACCTCAGGCACGAGACTGCACGCTTTACCTGGACCTTACAGAGCACACCACTATACAGTGATGTCCGCTTCTGTGACATATCAGCTAACATGCACATATATATATATATACACATACACATGTGTATATACATATATGAATTCGTAAGTATAACAAATACATGTATATCACTGAATTTCTGATATCACTCTTGTAGACGACGGAATAAAATAAAATAAAATAAAAAAGAGAGAAAAAACAAGCGCCTCACCCTTCCCAAATGCCCAAATGTGGAGTATGACAGGGGTCTTTTCTGACTCATGGCTTTCATTTAAATCCCCCAACTGGACACCCAACATTCCCAAAGAAGCGTGTATACACTCACCCCAAGCCCCCTAAACCCCAAACCTTAAACCTTAAACCCTAAACCCTAAACCTTAAACCCTAAACCTTAAACCCTAAACCTTAAACCCTAAACCCTAAACCTTGAACCCTAAACCCTTGCCCGAAGCCCTAGACTGTGCGAGGACTGAAGGAGCTTTAGGCTTTAGGGTTCAGGGTTTGGACTGCAGAATCCCTTACAGGCCCATTGCTGGGTTTAGGCTTTAGGGTTTAGGGTTTGTTAAGGATCTTAGCATTTAAGTTACTGCGATAAGGAAAACCTATGACTTATATTATAATATACTCGTATTTATGGTAACTTAATTTTATGTCCCTTAGCAGCAACCTGGATTGCCCTCAACATCAGCCAACACCATGAAGAATAATCCCTGGGCTCGGCACCCACTCAGCAATAGTGGCATATAAGAGAATTCTTAGGGGCCCGAATATAGTTATCCCTTGTGATTCATAGTAATTAGTGGGTGGCAACACGACCAAACCTAAAACATGGCCTTCCAACACTGAGATCCTAGCCGAGCAGCTAGATTGTGGTGGGGCAGCTATGTAACCCTAAATCGCTAAACCCTGAACCTAATAGAACTATAGTCTAAACTCCTAGTATCCCCCTTATTAAGCCCTATAATAGTCCTCTATGTAATCCCCTACATAACCCCGTTTAAGGAGTTTAGACTATAGCTCAGATGAACTGGAGGAATCTCCTCCACAGGAGCGATGCTGCGCTTTGGCACGACAAACCCATCCACCTGCGGCTTGCTTCTGTGAATTTTTCTCGCGTCAGGATGAGGGTTTAGGGTTTAGAGGGCTTGACAATAGCGGCCGTGGTTATGTGATGCGTTATAATGACAAAACTTTGCCTCTCCTGCAAGTATAGCCATGTAAGCAAATGTAAAATGTAGACCCGAGATGTCCGATTCCCCAACACAGCTGGGCACACCCCTGCATCGGTTTGGAGCTCCGTGGGGGATGCATGAAAAAACAGAGTGTGCCCAAAGCGGGGTGCATGAAAAGACATCACACGTATTTTAAGCTCGACGCCCACCCATAAGTACTCAAACAGTTGGAGGCAACGACAGATCAGTCTCAAGCAAGCAGCTAGATCCTGCGCTAGCACACCACTCCTCAGCACTCTCCTATACAACCTTTCGGCGCTGGGCAACTACTTTTCCAATCTATGCTGTTTTTTTCCTCGCGGCCTTGGCAAGTCCCTCAAGTCACACAGCTCCACCCCAGCCACCCTCTACACCATGTTTGACAGCATGTAGGGTGTGTGCTTTTGGAGCTTCCAACGGCAGCCACCAAATAATCAGTTATGCGCTCACCAATTCACCAGTACTCTGAAAACAGCCGCATATCCGCAAAGAACATGAACATAAACCCGCCAAGAAAGGAAGCACAACGAGCCAATTTTGCGGGCTCATAGACGTGACAATTGATCTGTCTGCTTAGATGTGTATTTCCAAAACATGCGTCTAGCAAATGCAGTAGCTGCTGAACGTGCCGACCCTGTGTTGCCGAGTGGCAAATGCCAGAATCTGGCATGAAGCTACGGGTCAAAATGCATGTGAAGTAAACACGGCCGCAGGCACGTCAACACATCAACAATTAGCCTGACACGACGCTGATCAAACAGCTAAACTTTTACCCCAATAGAGCCCCTGAGAAGGCTGTACTCGCGACATGATGCCAGAAAGCAATGAATGGGGGGTGGGGGGCTTCCCAAAGCTAGCCGGGGTCCCTATCTTGAGGAAATCAAATATTCTAGGCCTAGAGTTGGAGCCTTCCCTATTCCTGGAATTTTCCCCTATAAAACCCCTATAAGGGTGCCCTTAGGCCCTAGTTTGGGAAAAATCTATTACTTGGGGGGTCAGGGGGACTTAGTAAGTAGGTTAATAACCCCTGTAATCCATATAGTAACTCCATTTACCCCCCATATTAACCCACTTACTAAGTCTCCCTGACCCTCCAAAAACCCATGCCAGGATATTCCTTGCCCACCCCGAACAAGGGCCTCGAGGTTGTCGAAGGTGCTACTCTTGGTCAGAACTTGGTGCTCCACCTTGGAGTGGTTTAGTATCTTGAATTAGGGTTTCAGGTTTAGGGGTTCGGGTTTAGGGATTATAGGGTGTAGGATGTAGGGTTCAGGTTTAGGGATCAGGGTTGTCTGGAATGAGCGTGCAACAACGTGCACTTGAAAGTTGGGTAGGATTCTCCTACATGAGTATAAGCAAAGCCAGCATACAAACCAGAATCCAGTTCAGCATGTTCAGTAATAGACTTTAGGTAGGCCCCGAACCTGTAATAGTGACTACAACGGATAACGGTGATTATCTTGAGGCTTTAAGGTCCTGTTTTACTCCTTTTGTACCACCAACGGAGATCCACCTAAGATAGACAACACGTGCCTTGCTAGGGCTAGGGCTGTCCGTGGCTGGCACGCATTCGCTTACTTCTTTTGCTTCAGTTCTCCGCGTGGGCGTGCTTTGGGACATCGAAGGTAACCTTGCAGATGCCCCCTGTCAAAGCGACGTGTGGCGCACACACACACATATATATATATATAGAAAGACATATGGGCATATAGATTTAGGATACATGTCTTTGCTCTCAAAATATCTAGCGGGGCCTCAATGCCATGATTGCCGCGGCAGGGGTACTTCAAACTCCATGCGCAACGGAAAATGGGTCGCCGCGCCCTGTGGAAGGTCAAGACACCGCAACCTTGTGTCTGACCACGCATGTCACCCAAGCTAGGGTAGCGGGCCCTACAACAAAATGTTTATGGCTGTTTAAGTATTTTATATATATATATCAATACCAGGTAACAACAATTAGAATTTCTTCTCAAACCTATCCCTGCAAGGGGTCCTGCAAAACCCAACGGCTTGCAGGGCTCCTGGGTCGTTGAGTATTTGGGGGTTTCCCAAAATTAGGGGTACCTCCATAATAAGGATTATAGTATATTGGGGTCTATATTGGGGTTCCCCTATTTTGGGAAACTGCCATTTACACCTGTTCACCATTTTGAGCCAGGGTTGTGTCACCCTGGGTTGGGCCCTGGTCTGTTGTAGTCTGAGCCTGCTCCTGGGCCCCAGCCTCAGGCAGTTCGGCCTCAGCCTGCCCTGCAGATTGCTCTTGGGAGGCTTGCTGCTGCCGCTCCCTCAACCTAAGCAAGATTTGAGGATTTCCCCAAATTAGGGGTACTGTTTTAAGGGTCCCTATAATAAAGATTAAAACATTGGGGGTCTATATTAGGGTCCCCCTATTTAGGGAAAGTATCATTTGAGGGTCTTGCAAGTAGTACTGGTACATAGAAAGGGCTTGCAGAGGTTGTGTTGCAAAAGCAAAGCCCTTTGCCAATCTGCCACAGCGACTGGGTGAGTGCCTCCGTCACCGCTTGCGTAATGATTGGCGTGATGTCGGCGGTAATTTGTTCTCGCAGCTGCGCATGAATAAACTTGGGAGACCTGAAGATCACTATCATGTGATGGGCTGTCCCAATGTAGAGGCCTGCGATCAGCCACCACAAGATCATGTCAGAGCCGCCTTTGTTAGTGATCGCTTCGACAATGGCACCTGGGCAGCATCAAGAGCTTGCAAGAAGCAGAGCTTGCGTTTCTTAATACAGAACAGCAAAGGGGGGCGTCTAGTTTCTGTCCCTATACTCTATACCATAATGAGGAGGCCCGGGATCATAGCATGGGCAAAATTCCATTCGATGTTCGATTCTCCATTCTTGGGGGTAATCTCCCTGAACCCTAAACCCTTAATAGTGGTTCCAGCTTCTCTTTCATCATTACCCATGTATGCAGAGCCACCAATGACCCCCAAGGAGAACGCCCACTCAAGTTGAAGCTGCAGCGTCTTGAGGAAGTAGGTTTTGGTCAGCTTGGCGACCTAAAGGTCAGGATTGAGGCCTTCTGTGGAGTTTACTGCAGTGATTGTTAGGGACTCCTCTTCAGAGGATCAAATGGACTGACAAATATTCAGCTAGGGTCAAGGTTTAGGGTTTAGGGTTTAGGGCATTGTGGGTTGGGGATTCGAGGAGTACTGCAAACTTGAAGTAGAGCCTGGCAAAGCCAAAAGGCGCTGCTACTCGTGTATCAGCAGACTTGAGCTGAAGTAGGTTGCACTTCTAACCCATGGTCCATGTAGCTATATTATATACTATATACCCGAACCCTAATGTAGCCATATGGAAACACCTTTCCCCTAAGTATATACTCCGTATGCGTACATGGACCCTCTGGACGGAGATTATGACAGCCCTCCAAACCAGTCCGCCTTCCACATCATAATTCTTGCCCTTTGCTGTGCCGGGTACAACCTTGCCTTAGGGTCCATGTACTTAAAAATTGGGTTTGGGTAATAGTAACTAAAATACAGGTTTGGGGTATGTAAGTATATGATTATTGCGTACTTGGACCCTTAGGGCTTTTGCTTGCCTCGACACAGGTTGGTAGAGGCACAAATTTCCGTCAGAGCTATCGGAATCATCACTACCCTAAGCCATGGGAGCTCTCACTGCCCCAAGCCCTGGTTTAGGGTTTAGCGTTTAAGATTTTAGTTCCAGGGCTTTGGGTTTAGGGTTTAAGATTTAGGGTTGTTCCAGTATTGCTTTCAACTGGAGCTTGACTGGGGCCAGCTAGCCAAATTTCAGTACCTGACTGCAGTCCAACGCCACAACTATAGTGGGCTACACGGGCTGCAGGCTAGTTAGAGCTTGAAACCTGTAATACCCCCAAACCCCTATGCATCCAGACTGCTAGGCGTCTGCAGGGAACTGCCGAACCAAACTCCCTCCGAGCTGATTGATGCCACCTAAGAATCGTTAAAATTTACGCGCAACATGACCTGCGGTCTGTTCCAAGCGTCTTACGCTGTTTCTATCATGATTTCGAAGCCTTACCTGAACCCCTTCTGCGTCTAATAGGCCGTTTTGGCTACTTGCCATTAACTATCTTACCTATCGTCGTCTACACCCTGAACTCACCCAGAATCAGGCTGGCAGCTAGCCGTCCGCAAGCACCGCTCCACGAAGCAAACATCCACAAGAACAGCGCCAACTCTCCTCTCATATGGTGCTTGGGGTCTATCTATTAATGAATCCCTATGTAAGCCCGATCCCCACTTCATGGTCCTTCTTTTCCGTTTGATTCTACGTTACTACAACCCCAAGCCCTAAATGTCCTCACCCGGTTGAAGTTATGTCCTCACAACGTTTAAAGGGGCCCTATATTTCCATTACATTTTCTCCGCTATCTTAATTTGATTCTCCATAGTTTTGGGATAATGCCTGGAAGAGGGTCGTGGCAAAAGAGAGGCAGCTTACAACAGTATGAGGCTAGGTAGGTACAGGGTTATCTGGGGCTATCAGGATTCGGTTCGGGGGTCAAACTCTAC
>CAJNIZ010002339.1:0-26429 GCA_905231905.1 Symbiodinium pilosum | reverse complement strand
CACATTCAGATGGTAACCCTCCATCTCTATACCGGTAGTGTCAATACCTATGCAATCTCCAAAACCTTCTATGCGATTGATTACCGTGAGCCCTACAATGTAATTGATATCATAATCAATACGGCACAGGCGATCATCATACTGGTACACCTCCGGCAGGGCTATTTCTTCCAGGTTTAATGAATCTCCATTGCCAAAGGTCCAGTGATAAAAAGGGTTTTCCGTATTTTCAATTTGGGGTAAAAATGCAAAAGTACGGGCATCCACCTGTGCTACCTGATCTTCACTCAGCAGCACATCCGGTGTGGGATGTACCCTAATGCTTACCCGGGCGTCAGCCGTATCGCTACAACCCTGGTCGGTAATTACCTTTAAGCCCAGTTGATACTGTCCGTGTTCTGTAAATAAAATGTCTACGAATGTATCACGGAACCTCCTGATCTCACGGCCATCACTAACCGACCATATTAAGCTGTCTATACGATCGCCATTTACAAATTCCATAAGTGAGGTACTGCGGATGGAAATTACCTCATCCGCACATATTTCGTAGGTACCAGATTGGATCACTGCTTCAGGTACCTGGTGAATGATCACCGGACGAATCAAAGAGTCCAGGCAAAAAGGATCCTGTACCACTAACTTCACCAGGTAGGTTCCGGCTGAATCATAAGTATGAGCAGGGTTCTGTAAGGTAGAGGTCATTCCGTCTCCGAAATCCCAGAAATAGCGAAGTACATTGTTCCCGCTACCCTGGCGGTAACTGGTGGAATCGTAAAACTGTATTTCATCTCCTAAACAGGCGTTGGGGTTAAGGGGTGAAAAATCTACCCGTGAGTTGGGTGGCACAAATAAGGTATCTATACGGGTATCCCAACAACTATCCGCATTCCATACACTAAGTTCTATAAAAAAGAAGCCGGTATCAGGAAAAGTGCGAAGACCGGGATTTTGCAGAGATGAAACCATAGTTCCGGGGTTGGCCAGGTCAAAATCCCAACTGTATTGCAGCGGCACTGTACTAATGGAACTGTCATTAAAATAAAAGGCCGTACTGTTTCCACAGGAATCTACGGTAGTGTCGGGGCGAATAGTGAAAAAGGCACGGGGAACTTCCGCAACTTCAAAGCTCTTGGTAATACTATCCATACAACCAGCGCTACTCTCTTGTATAAGGGTAATGAAATAGGTGCCGGGCTCATTGAAAAACAAAGGAGAAGGATTGTTGAAAAACAAACCCTGGCTGTCTACCTTCCAAATGCTTTGGATAATGGTGCCTGTGGCCACCTGGGTTGAATCAAACAACTGGACTGTATCTCCCGCACAAACTCCTTCTATAAAAAAGTCAACCGTGGGAATATCATTTATGGTTACGGTATCGCATACCGTATGATCACAACCATTGCCGTAGGTTACTGTGAGGCATACCGGATATTCACCATAATCTGTATAGGTATGTTGAGGATTGAGTTGTGAAGATCCCATCCCATCACCAAACGACCATACATACACAGGCTGGGCACTAGCATCCGTAGTACTGAGGTTGGTAAACTGAATGCTTTCGTTTTCGCAAATATTGCTGGTGGACATACTGAAAGCAGCGGTGGGAGATGGTTGTACAATAATCTGCAAAAGAGAAGTATCCTTGTCACAGGAACCGCTAATAAAATTAGCTACTGTATAAGTACCGGGAAGAGTATAAATATGACTTACAGTATCTCCGGTGGCCAGAGGTGTTTGGCACATACCCGTGGCAGGGTTATAATCAAAACACCATTTTACGGCTTGCACTTGCGCATTGGACTGGTCATAAAACTCAATAGCCTGGTTTACGCAGTTTTGCTGTGTGTCTACCACAAAAAAGGCCTGAATATTTTTAGGCTCAATAGTTACCGAATCGCTGAAAGTACTGTCACCACATTCATTGTAAGCCGTTAAGCTTACCCAAAAGGAAACTGAATTGGTATCACTGGCGGCATACGTATGGGTAATTCGGGGCCAGGTATATGGATGGGTAAGAATACTCTGTGGTGTAATGCCGGTACCTTGTCCATCTCCAAAATCAATAAGCAATGAATCGGGGTTACCCAATGAAAAACCGGAGAACTGGAAGTTTACATCATTACTGCAAAGGCTATCCAGGTTAAAGGCAAAGCCCGCCACAGGATAGGGTTTTAATGTCAGGGAATCCAAATAGCTAAAGCTACCGCAGCAGTTCCGCACGGTTTGACGTATGTAATAGGTGGTATCATTACTGTAGTTGCTGACAAAGTCGGGTGGTGAATAGATTCCGGCTACGTTAGATGAATCAATGACCACCCGGGTGCCGGCCGGTGTAAAACTGAAAACCACCCAACTGCGTTCAGTAATAAAACCTGTACTTTGATCCTGGAAATTAATAGAAACCGGCCCGCAGGCAGAGACAGTGTCCTTGCTAAAAAGAGCCACCGGGGGTTCCAGTATGACCAATGGTTTAGAAATGGTATCCACACAACCGAATTGCGAAGTAATACGGAGCCTTACTCGGTAGGTTCCGGGTGTAGCATAGGTAAAGGCGGGATTAGCATTTAAGGCATCCACCGTTCCATCATCGTCAAAATCCCATTCTATACTTTGTATGGTTCCTCCGGCCGGGTCAAGCGTGGAAAGATCTTGAAACTGAACACTTAGTCCCACACAACTGGTGTCAACTCCGCAGGAAGCGGTATCCATATTAAAATCGGCCACAGGTAGCGGGTATACGGTAACGGAATCTGTAAATACATCTTCACAACCTCTGCTGTCTGTGGCGATCAGAGACACTGCATACGTTCCCGGATTAGCATACAGGTGTACCGGGTTGGCCTGTACGGAACTATCGCCATCGCCAAAGGTCCACAACCAATTGCTGATTATAGCATTAGTGGTGGTGGAATTGATAAATTGTGTAGTATCACTCAAACATACCGGACCGGAAGCCCATGATGCATCCGGCCGGGCAAATACGGTAACCGTATCACTAATCGAATTACTACACCCCAGACTGCCTACTGAAACTTCCAGAAGAATACTGAAAATGAGGTCTGTTGGGCCCGTATTAGGGAAAATAAAAGTGGGCTGGGCCGTACCTGAACTCAGTACATTGTTCACATACCATTCGTATTGAATTCCGCTTCCGCTAACCACTGAGTCTACTTGAACAACAAGTGTGTCTCCACAGCCTTCATACGCACTCAGCACAAAGAATGGCGAGGGGTCTTCTACCGTACGGAATAATCGTTCCAGGGTATCATTCCGGCACCCAAAAGGACTTTCTACTACTAATTGTACTCTAACCGAATCATCAAAGTTAAGCAGTGTATAGTTTAATGATGAAAGCCCGCTGAAGCTTTGGATTACAGAACGGTTCACCGGGTTCAGTATATTCCAGGTGTACGTGGAATTAGCTACCGGGAATTGATTGATTGAAAGGCTGTCGCTATGAATGACAAAAGGAGCGCAGGCCACCGTATCACTGGTGGTATAAAAGGCTAAGGGGTTAGGATGTACGGTTACAGAATCCAGAAGCGTATCCGCACAACCAAAAGGATTAGTAGCTATGAGACTTATTCTGTAAACACTGTCCACTGTGCCGGTATTGGTAAAGCTTACCGTAGGCACAGAGTCTGAAGAGGTAATGCCATTCCCGAAATCCCAGCTGAAATTCATAGTGTCCCTGCCTATTCCGCTTTGTCCGGAAAAGCTTTGGTTGCTAAAGCTTACAGTAAGTGGTCCACAGCTGTCAGCCGGGGCAAAGGTAAAAGCAGCGGTGGGCTTAGGATATACCGTGAACGATTGGCTCATCGAATCTTCACAACCAAAGCTATTGACCAAATTCAGATGAATAGTATATACGGCTGAATCATTTAACGTAAGTGGGAAATTAATGGATGGATTTGCTGTATTACCTCCATTGATCGTAACTCCGGCAGGAGGATTTACGGTCCACTGATAGCCGAGGTTAGTACCCGCTGAACTATCAATGGGTTGTACCGTCTGGGGGCTACAACCCTGTGCCGGTAATCCGAATGCAGCCAGGGGACGATTATGGATGCTTACGTTCTGTGTTAAAGTATTGGCACAACTGTCTACAGATAGTAATTGCAATTCTATGCTATACACTGAATCTCCTGCTCCCTGCTGGTCAGGGAAATAAAAAAATGGCTCAGCCAGGCTGGAATCACTGATGTAAACACCAGCGGGTACAGTCCAGTTATACCCTATGGAAGCTCCTTTAAAGGTACTGCTGTTATTTACTTGTACAGTGTCTCCGGCACATACCGGGCCCAAACTAAAGCTGACCACCGGCTGCGGAAAAACTCTTACACTATCGCGTACGCTTCGTGAACAACCGTTTGAGCCTACGGTAATATCCAAACGTATTTCATAATCCAGATCGGTATTACCGGTATTGGGAAGTAAAAAAGTGGGCTGGGCCACAGCTGATCTTAAGTCTCCGTTTACGAACCATTGGTATTGCAAACCGGCCACGTTTATCACAGAATCTACGGTTACAGCCAGCGTATCACCGCAACCTTCCAAAGTGCTTAAAGAGAAAAATGGCGAAGGATCTTCCACGGTTTGAAAGAGCTGTTCAACCGTATCATTCACGCACCCGAAGGCACTGATAGCTACCAGCTGAACGATAACTGAATCATTGTAATTGGCCAAAGTATAGTTCAGGGCATTCACGCCATTGAATGATTGAATTATACTGCGGTCTGACGGGTTCAGAATGTTCCACTGGTACATACTGTTAGCTACAGGAAACTCCGTTACATTCATGCTATCACTCAATAGGGCAAAGGGTGCACAACCTATGGTATCCTGAGGATCAAATAAAGCCCGTGCATCCGGATGAATAGTTATGGAATCCATCAGCGTATCACTACACCCGAGGCTATTCGTTACAGCCAGCTGGATGCTGTATATACTGTCTACAGTACCGGTATTGGTAAAGGTTACTGTGGGTATGGAATCATTGGAGGAAATGCCATTGCCAAAATTCCAGTTTATGTTCAGATCACCAAGCCCTTCACCGGGAATGGAGGTTTGCGAAATATTCTGAAAGCTTACGTCAAGCGGTCCACAACTGTCCTGTGGACTAAAAGTGAAAGCGGCAACCGGCTTTGGGTAAACCGTAAATGTCTGACGTGCTGAATCTATACAGCCAGCACTATCCGTAATGCTTAGTGCCAGGGTATACACTACTGAATCATTCATACTTACCGGAAAGTCAATGGCAGGGCCGGCCGTATTTCCGTTGTTTATAATTACTCCGGCTAAAGGAAAGACGGTCCACACATAGCTCAGCTGACTGCCGCTGGAAGTATCACCAGGCATAAGGGTTAAAGGTCCACAACCCACGGTCGGAATACTGAAACCAGCCACTGGCCGGCTGGGTACCACCACCAGCTCATTCAGGGTATCGGTACATCCATCAACCGAGGTAATAATAAGGCGGATGGTATACGTAGAATCCGAACCGCTGTTATTGTCCGGAAAACCAAACTGCGGTTGCGCAGCACTGGTATCACTGATGTAAACTCCATTGGGAGCCTGCCAGTGATAGGTTGCTGTAGCTCCCTTGAAAATACTATTGTTGGTAACTCCCACTGTATCTCCCGCACAAAAAGCACCAAAACTAAAATCAGCAAGAGGTTTCGGATGCACTACTACCTGCCGAACAGTGCTGTCCGAACAGCCGGAGCCGGCCTGTACTTCCCGCTTAATAGTTATGAGAGAATCATTCTGATGAGAGAGATTCACAAAAAGTAAAGTATCAGTACTGTTAAGCGCTACCGGCTGATCATTGATAAACCAATTGCCTGCATTTCCCGAACTATCCGTAACTACCACTTCAAAAGCGGAGCAACCAGCTGTATCGCCAACAATTTCAAAACCTACCGAGGGCTGCAGGATCACTGAAACGGTAAGGCTGTCCGCGTAGGTACAGCCAAAGGCATCTGTAAAATCATAGCGCAAAAGATGGTTTCCAATGCCCGCAGCTGCCGGGTCAAAAAGCCCTCCGGCCGTTATGGCTGTTCCACTCCAGTTTCCCCCGGCCGGGGAAGCCGGAAAGGTATACGTACCTGCATTAATACAAAGTGTAGTGTCTCCTTCTATCTGTAGATTGGCCAGTGGAAATACTTCAATTTCAACAGAATCTTCGGCTGTGCAGCCCAGTGAATCGGTAATAAAAAGACGATAAACAACGGTTGAATCCAGCGGTGCACGGTTTGGGTTTAAAACAGTGGTATCGGATAAAGCGGCTGAAGGACTCCAGGCAATGGTATAAGGAGGAGTGCCCCCGTTTACCACACTATTCAATGAAATGGAATCGGAAAAACAAAGAGATTGATCGGCCCCGGCATCAAGCGTTAAAGGTGGGGCTACTTGTATGCTGAAAAAAGTACTGTCTGTACAACCTAAAGAGTCCGTAACATGTAATAAAACCGTGGTATCGGTCTGCAAACCACTAAGAAAAACAGAATCTGTGGTAGCAAAAACACCCTGGCCTTGTATACTCCACTCAAAACTATAAGGTGGTAAGCCAAAGTTCGCACCAGCCTGAACTCCCAGGCTGCTATTATAGCATAAAAGAGTATCCCGGATGGTATCCAGCTCCGGACGTTGAAGGATGAGAACATTCACAGAGTCCGTAAACGAACCACAACTATTAGTAACCATAAGGCTTACTATATAGCTACCGTGCTGGGTAAACTGCAATACGGGCAATGCAGTATCTGCGGTAGTACCATTCAGGAAATTCCAGCCGGCCGCAGGAAAAACAGTCCACTGGTAAGCGTTTACAGGCGAAAGGCTATCGGTTACAGATGGAGCTAATAAAGAATCTTTGAAGTCAAGTACTGTAAAATTACACACCGCTGTGTCACCCGGCATTACAATACTGGGCCTGCCCTGAACCACTAAAGTATCAGTTACTACCACGGTATCGCAATTATTTCCGGCCCTTAATTCTACCACATACACACCACTGCTGTTGAAGGTTATGTTCTGGGTGGTGCCCAATGCTCCGGTAGCTCCGAAAGAATAACCGGAGGGTTCCAATACACGCCATTGCAGATCCAGTGTCTGACATACGGATTGTATTTCGCCTACAAAAGATGCCTGTACAGATTCACCACTGCAAATGGTATCATCGCTTAGAGCAAAATCAGCATCAGGTATGGAGTCAATACAGATTACCCGGGTATTAGTGTCGTTGCTACATTCCTGTGCATTACCAATTACTTGTGAAATGGTATAAGTTCCGGTCTGATTGAATGTTACATCCAATGGATTTGCCCCGGATATCCAGTTGATGGGGTCAGGGCTTCCAAAGGTACTACCCAGGCTGGCTGCTCCTCCGGCCACAGTATAGGTAGCAGGGCTAATGGACCAGATTGTTTTCCCATCTACAATACAGGTTCCGTTACGCACTACCCCACCCACAATGGAAGTGTCCTGTATCAAAACCGACTGGTTAATACAGGCATCCGGTTCATTATTAAAACCGGCATAGGAAGGAGCGGAAATATAAATGGGTTCTACCGTACTGGAACGCTCTGAACACGGGTTGGAAGCCCGGAAGCTCAATTCAAAGGCATTATTGAATTTGGCCGAATTAAATCCACAGGAACTCAAAGAGAACTGGTGACATACCGTATCAGGTGGCGGATGACTGAAAATCACATCCGGGCTGCCATCGTTTGAGGACAAGGTATATACCGTTTCCGGGTTATTACCTGCCACACCCGTTACTGCCACACATATTTCTATAAAGCCGGTGTCTCTGGGAATGCATTGGTTAATAGTACCACCCGGGATGCTGAAGCCCACAGCGGGCTGCTGACCTATAAAAACATTAATGATATCGGTGCGGCTACAGCCATTAGCATGATGCAGGGTAAGCGATACTTCATAAAGCCCCGCCCCTACATATTGATGGTTAATACCCGCTCCCAGATTATTGGGAAAAACCGCTCCATTTACAGCAGCAGAACCATCTCCGAAATCAAGCGTATAGGATACATAATTATTGGAAAGGGATTGGTTGTAAAAAGTGAAAGTATCGGTATTACTGGCGGAGTCGCAACTGGAATACGTAAGTATACCCTGCCATGTGGTACCAAAACCATTCGCTCTCAGGTTAGGTTCCGGAGCATCTTTCACAAAAATACTCTGAATTACAAAATCTGTACACGCCCCATTGCTTACGGTATACGTTATATTACTGGTCCCCGGATTAGCGGCATCGGGATCAAAAGTATTATTGGTAACCCCAGGGCCTGTAAAAATTCCCCCGGCCGGGGTTCCGCTTAACACAATAGGGGCATCACTTTCGCAAAGCGTATCCGGTATATTGAAAGCAGGGGGAGCCAGTTGGGTAACCTGAACGGAAAGAGACTGACTGGCTATACTGCTGTCCATGAGGTATACATGAACCACAGCCGAAAAGCTGCCGGTAGCCGCATAGGTAAGGGTATGATTACCGGGGCCGCTTGCCCTGTTACTATTCCCCCCGGTAAAGGTCCATATCAAACTATCACTGGCTCCCGTAAAAGAAGCCGTATAAGTAATGGTATTGGCATCATCCAGACAAAGAAAAACACTACCATTTTGTATAGAAGGATTTGCGGAAACATTGAGCTGCGCCCGGACATGCTGAACAGAGAAGATCAGCAAAATGATGAATAAGACCCTGAAAACCCGCATGCAATAATATCTACCTACCTATGGTCATTCTGTGAAAATAAAAAATATAATCCGGCAAACAGGTGGCGAAAGTACTAATTTCAGTAATCTTCAAAGCTCCCTAAAAGTTAGTATTTACTTGATTTAAAATAGTTTAAAATCATTATTATCCTACAATTAAAGGCTTAAAAATTCAACATATCAGATACCATTTCCTTGTCAATGAGTGAGGAATATTCTTCTTATAAGTACTTTGTATCGAACCCTGTGAACGATTTCTAACTAAATGGCTTTAACTAAGGTAATCAACCTATTATTTATCTAAATTAAGCTTTATGGAAAAATGGTTTACTGCTTCACCGGTCTCGCTAATGGCCATCTCACTTACCGCTTTGGTAGTTTACCTGGTGCTTATCCTGCTTACCCGGATGGCCGGGAAAAGAAGTTTTTCAAAAATGTCAAGTTTTGATTTTGCCATCACCGTAGCTATCGGCTCTTTGCTGGCCACCATTATTATCAGTTCATCCGTGAGTCTTTTACAGGGAATGGTGGCTTTGGCCGTGGTTTTTGCCTTACAGTTTATGGCAGCCGTGCTGCGCAGGTTTTCCTGGTTTCAATCACTGGTGGATAATAAGCCTCTTCTCCTGATGGATGGATCAAACGTATTGCACCACAATATGCGAAAGGCCAAGGTTACCGAATCAGACCTCTTCTCTAAACTGCGGGAAGCTAACGTTATCCGCTTAAATGAAGTAAGAGCCGTGGTTTTTGAAACCACCGGAGATATATCGGTATTACATTCTACAGATAATGAAAAAAAGCTGGAAGACCTTCTCTTAAAAGGGGTTCAGCATTAGTTTCCCCTAAACTTTGTGGTGTTTTTTTGCCTTATCCAGGGCAATACGCAAGGGTGTACACTCCGCCTGATTTAATGTTCTTATTTTTGGCACCGGAAACTTCGGCTTAATGGCTAAACAGAAAGGAAAAGCAAAAACAAGTAAAACCGGCCCTACCGCCCTGAAACAGTTCTTCAGCAACAAAACCAATCATACGGTTTTGGGAATACTGCTGGTTTTTATGGCCGTTTTTATGGCCGGGGCATTTACCTCTTATTTATTCAACTGGCAGCAGGATCAAAGTGAACTACAGGGTAATTTCTTTGCTCTGCTGGCTAGTGATGAGTTTCAGGTGCGCAATGTATTGGGCAAGGTAGGTGCAGCCCTGAGTCATCAGTTTATATTCCACTGGTTTGGTATTTCGGCTTACCTGGCATGTTGGTTTTTGATACTGTTGGGTTTACGTATTGCTTTACGCGTAAAGCTAGCAGGGCTGCGTAAAAGTGCCGGTGTAATACTCTTTCTATTGATCTGGACACCAACTGCTTTAGCTTATCTCAATCCGGATAGCCCCGTTTGGTACGGAGGGAATGGTTATTTTACTCAAAAGTGGATGAATGCTATAGCCGGGCCGGTAGGTACTGCTGTGGTGCTGATCTTTACTATGCTGATATTTTTGTCCATTCGTTTTAAATGGACCCCGGAAAAGATCAATGCCTTTTTTGCCAACCTGAGCCTTCCCGGGCGGAAATCCAAAGAAGATATTATACCCGAAGAATCTGCAGCTACTGCTATGGATGAGGAAGAAATGCTTCCCGAAGAACGACTGGAAATAGATTTTAACGGAGAGGAAGATGAAATCAAAGAAGAGAATACTCCGCAAACGGAACCACTGATTATTGATACTACTGAAACTACTGACGAAAAAGAAGCAGAGCCTCCACTTGATGAAGACTTTGAAATTGAAAAGGTTGAAGAGGAAGAATCACTGAGCGAAAAGGAGGTGAATCGTAAGGTGAAGGAATTCGGAGAGTATGATCCCAAACTGGACCTGTCACGCTTTAAGCTCCCTCCTATTGATTTACTTAAGGATTATGGTGATAGTAACATTACTATTAACCAGGAAGAACTGGAAGCCAATAAGAACAAGATTGTTGACACCCTCAACAATTATAATATAGAGATCTCCAAGATCAAAGCCACTATTGGGCCTACGGTTACTTTATATGAAATTGTACCTGCAGCCGGAGTGCGGATTAGCAAAATAAAAAGCCTGGAAGACGATATAGCTCTTTCGCTGGCCGCTCTTGGCATACGTATTATTGCCCCCATACCAGGCAGAGGTACCATTGGTATTGAAGTACCCAGCACCAACCCGCAGATGGTGCCGATGCGCAATATGCTTAAGAGCGAAAAATTCCAGAAGTCGGATATGGAATTGCCTATTGCCTTTGGAAAAACCATCAGCAATGAAACCTTTATGGCAGACCTCACCAAAATGCCACACCTTCTTATGGCTGGGGCTACGGGGCAGGGTAAATCGGTTGGACTTAATGTTATACTTACCTCTATACTCTACAAAAAACATCCGTCTCAGGTAAAATTCATTTTAGTAGATCCTAAAAAGGTAGAACTCACCCTGTTCAATAAAATTGAGAGGCATTATCTAGCTAAACTGCCGGACACTGAGGAAGCCATTATTACCGATACAACGAAGGTAGTGCACACTTTAAACTCTTTGTGCATTGAGATGGACAACCGTTACGACTTGTTGAAAAACGCCATGTGCCGGAACCTTAAAGAGTATAACGCCAAGTTTATTCAGCGTAAGCTAAACCCCGAAGAAGGCCACCGCTACCTCCCCTATATTGTATTGGTGATTGATGAATTTGCTGACCTTATTATGACGGCAGGCAAAGAAGTGGAAACTCCTATTGCCCGGCTGGCGCAACTGGCACGGGCTATTGGCATTCACCTGATTGTTGCTACACAAAGGCCATCGGTAAATGTAATTACCGGTATTATTAAAGCCAACTTCCCGGCCCGGGTAGCTTTCAGGGTAACCTCTAAGATTGATTCTCGCACCATTCTGGATGCCGGAGGTGCAGATCAGTTGATCGGTAAGGGAGACATGCTTTTTGCCAGTGGCAGCGATCTGATACGTATACAATGTGCTTTTGTAGATACGCCCGAAATTGAGGAGATCACAGATTATATCGGTAACCAGCAAGCCTATCCTGAAGCGTATCAGTTACCGGAATACAAAGGCGAAGACGAGGGTGGAGCGATTGATATTCTGGATCCTTCAGAACGGGATGCCCTTTTTGAAGACGCGGCACGGGTCATTGTAATTCATCAGCAGGGTTCCACTTCGCTTTTACAACGTAAACTCAAATTGGGTTATAACCGGGCAGGGCGTATTGTAGATCAGCTGGAAGCAGCCGGTATTATTGGTCCTTTTGAAGGGAGCAAGGCACGACAGGTTCTTGTACCAGACGAGATGGCTTTGGAACAGTTATTGAAAAACGAACAGTCACCAGAATAATAACACCTTATGAAACAAATTTCAACCCTTCTTTTTTCGTTGCTTTTAGTAAGCGGAGCCATGGGACAGGTAACCACCAAAGAAGCAAAGGAAAAGCTGAACCGGGCTTCTGAAAAAATGCGCTCTTTTGATAATCTGTATCTGAGCTTTACTTACTTTTTTGAGAACAGCCGGGTAGAGCCCCCCATAACCCAGCAGGAAAAAGGAAACATTGCCATTAAGGGAGAGTCTTATCACTTAAATTTTATGGGTACCGAACAAATTCGCAGCGGTAATAAGCTATACACCATTTTAAAAATGGATGAAGAGGTGCAGGTCACTGAATATGAAGAAGGTGAAGAAACCGGCCTTACCCCCACCCGTATTCTGGATTTATACAGCAGTGGTTACAGCTACAAGCTGGGCGGAACTGAAAAGAAAGACGGTAAAGTGATAGAATATGTGATTCTTAAACCTAATGCTTCTGAAGAGATTGATAAGATAATGGTAGGTATTGAAAAAGGCACGGATTACATCTATTCTCTTAAACAATGGGGAACCAATGGTACTATTACTACCTTTCAGGTAACTAGTTTTGAACCCAATAAAAAACTGGCTCCCGGTTATTTCAGCTTTAAAAAAGAAAATTATCCCGGTTATTACATTGCCGAGTAGAGCATGAGAACCCTTGATCGCTTTGTACTAAAGTCTTTTATAAGACCTTTCCTCACCACATTTATTGTAATGGTACTTTTTCTGCTTATGCAGTTCGTATGGAAGTACATTGATGATCTGGTGGGTCGTGGTGTAGAGTGGTATTACATTGCGGAGTTGCTCTTCTATACCTCTGCCACCGTAGTGCCCATGGCCTTACCCCTGGCTGTCCTTCTCTCTGCTATCATGACTTTCGGAACGCTGGGAGAGCATAATGAAATGGCCGCCATGAAATCTTCCGGGCTTTCACTGATACGGGTCATGCGCCCGCTCATCGTGTTTATGCTGATGGCGGCAGTAGGTCAGTTTTTCTTTGCCAATTACGTTATCCCGGTGGCCAACCTTAAAAGTCAGACACTGCTCCGTAACATCACGAACAAAAAACCCGCTCTGAATATTCGTCAAGGTGTTTTCTACACCGGTATTGAAGGCTATTCTATTAAGATCGGGGAAAAGACCGGACCTGATAATAATCAATTGCGCAACATCTACATTTACGACCATACCAAGAAAATGGGTAACATGAAGGTTATTACTTCCGAAAGCGGGGAAATGAAAGTTACCGACAATGAGACCTACCTTAACATAAACCTGGCAGATGGTAATTCTTATGAGGACCTCAACCCTACTAAATTAAAGGATCGGGATAATTACCCTTTTGTAAAATCTTCTTTTGATCGCTCCATCATTCGCTTTAACCTCACTGACTTTCAAAGTGGTGATTTGCGTGCAGGCGCTCGTAAGGACTATGATATGCTTAATGTAAATCAGCTGGATGAGGCTGTGGATTCGCTTTACAGGAGTTTTGATGAGCGGAAAACTGAATTTCAGGAGCAGATGGTTGATAAATATTCTTTTGAAACAGCCGTGATTGATTCCGGTGAGGCAACTGATGCTGAGGCGGAAGTTATTTCTGATTCTGCAATTACCCCCACTTCAGCGGTTAAAGCGGATATACTCGCTAACATTGACCCTATTGACCGGCAAAAGGTTATTCAAAATGCGTTGCGTATTGCACGCAGCAACAAGGCTTACTTTACCAATGCCGGTGCTGAATATTTATGGCGGGATAAACTTATTGCCCGGCACTTGCTGGAATGGCAAAAGAAATTTTCCGTGTCATTCTCCTGCATCGTGCTGTTTTTTATCGGAGCTCCTTTAGGTGCCATTATCCGCAAAGGCGGTATGGGAATGCCCGTGGTTATCTCTGTTTTTATTTTTATAGTGTATCATGTAACCAGTTATTCCTTTGAAAAGCTGGGCCGTGAACTGGTTTGGAGTCCTTTTCGTGCTATGTGGACCGCCAACTTCATTCTCTTCCCTATAGGAGTATGGCTTACCTATAAATCGGCAACAGATAGTGCCATCTTTAACATTGAGAACTACCTGAAGCCATTTCAAAAAATTTCAGGCATCTTTGCCGGGCGAAAGAAAAAGAGCCTTGAAGATCCTCCTGCTGAGCAATAAAGTTCCCTATCCTGCGCGTGATGGCAGCAGCATTGCCATCAAAATGATGATCGATGGGTTTTTGGCCAATAATGCCGAAGTCAGTCTCTTCAGTTTAAATACGCTCAAGCATTTTAAAAAAGCAGATGATATTGCTGCTGAAAAACCCGGTAAATTGCATTTGGAAGCCGTTACGGCCAATACCAACATCCATTCTGCCGGAGCTATATTAAATCTTATAGCCGGTACTCCCTATCATGTTTCACGCTTTGCTGTAAAAGAATTTGAACAAAATCTCATCAGGCATTTGAGTAACCATCACTACGATGTGATTCAACTGGAAGGCCTGGCCATGGGTGTTTACCTGAATACCATCCGTAAGCATTCTAATGCACGCGTAAGCCTGAGAGCGCATAATGTAGAGTACATGATCTGGAAGCGCCATCTGCAATCGTTAAACGGTTATTTCCGGAAAAAATACCTGAAGATCCAGGTCAATCGCCTCCGCAGGTTTGAAGAGGAAATTGCCCGCCAGGTAGATTTTATTATTCCCATAACCCATGTAGACCTGCAGCAATTCCAAAAAATGCATTTAAAGGCCGCATCGATAGTCATTCCATGTGGTATTAATCCCAAAAAACTAAAGCCACGCGTTACGCCCACCCCTTATGACCTTATCTACCTTGCCAGTTTTGACTGGCCACCCAATGTACAAGGTGTGGAGTGGTTTCTTAAAAAGGTATGGCCCCGTATTATTGATAAACGTTCTGATGCTACCTTTGCATTAGGAGGACGTGATCTGCCTGTTTCTGTGGCACAATTGAAATTACCCGGTTTTAAAGTGATCGGACCCGTGGCTTCCATGCCCGATTTCATAAGCCAGGGAAAAGTAGTTGTGGTGCCTCTTTTAGCCGGTAGCGGTATGCGGATTAAGATTGTAGAAAATATGGCCCTGGCCAAAGCAATAGTTTCCACCACGGTAGGTGCGGAGGGCATAGTATTGAAAAATGGAGAAGACATTATTCTGGAAGATGACCCTGAAAAATTTGCCATCGCAGTAGTTAAACTGCTGGAAGACCATGATAAGCGTCAACAAATAGAAATAGCTGCCCGCCAAAATGTGGAAACACATTATGACACTTTCAAGCTGGGAAAACAATTACTGAGCTTTTACCAAAAAGAAATATGATGCTGATTTTCAAGATCATTTTCTTTATCTCTCTAACCGGTATTATACATACGTATGTATTGTATCCCTTATTCATGTTAACCGCGCACAATTTAAAAGGGTACCGGAAAAAGAAAGTACTGCCCGAGAATGATCTACCGCATATAGAAGTTTTGTTTGCCGCTTACAATGAGGAAAGTGTAATTGCTGAAAAAATCCACAGCACCTTTAATTCGGCTTATGCTCCTGAAAAGATCAGTATTCATGTGGGTTCTGATTGCAGCTCTGATAAAACCGATGCTATTGTAAAAAAACTTCAGGATCAATATCCAAACCTTCACCTTACCCGCTTTCAGGAACGCACCGGAAAAGCAGGTATAATCAATCAATTGGTTCAAAGCTCTGAGGTGGAACTTTTAATTCTCACCGATGCCAACATCATTTTTGAAAAAGAAACCATACCAGCCCTGGTAAGTTCCATGTTGGATGAGCAAGTGGGGGCAGTGGGTGGCTCTATTGAGTACCGGAAAGTATTTGAAAAGGGAATCAGCCAGCAGGAAAACACTTACCTGCAACTGGAAAACCGTTTGAAGAATGCAGAATCCGACCTTTTTGGCAGCGCGATGGGTGTAGAGGGCGGTTGCTATATTATACGCAAAGCCCTGTTCCCTGAAATTCCCCCTCTCTTTTTTATGGAAGATTTTTACGTGAGCCTTTCTGTATTAGAGCAGGATTATCAAGTATTGTTGGATACCGAAGCACGTTGTTATGAAGATGTAAGTGTAGCCAGTACGGAGGAATACAAACGGAAAGTGCGGATTTCCATTGGTAACTTCCAAAACCTGGGCAGGTTCAGAGGTATGATCTGGAACCGTTTTTACCCGGTGGGGCTTGCTTTCTTATCCCACAAAGTACTGCGGTGGTTCACCCCTTTCTTCCTGATCCTGTTGCTGCTGTGTGCCCTCATATTAAGTACAGAAAGCAGGATATTTTCACTTTTTGCCGGAATCTACTTCCTTTTTCTTTCCGCAGGACTTTTCGGTATCTTATTTTCGCAAAGCAGAAGTTTATCCTGGATCAAGTATCCGGGGCATTTTATCCATATGAACCTGGCACTGATGCGTGGGTTTTTCATTTACCTAAAAGGAGTTAAAAGCAATGTCTGGCAGCCTACTACCCGAAACCAAAATTAAACTCAACACCATTGAAGAAGCCGTGGCAGATATACGCCAGGGTAAGGTGGTAATTGTAGTTGATGATGAGGATCGCGAGAATGAAGGCGATTTTGTAGCCGCTGCTGAAATGGTTTCTACGGAAATGATCAACTTCATGACCAAAGAAGGTCGCGGACTCATCTGCACTCCGTTAGTAGAGAGCCGTTGCCAGCAACTGGACCTCAGTCCTATGGTAATTAAGAACACTGATCCCAATAATACACAGTTTACCGTATCGGTAGACCTTATCGGGCAAGGTGTGACCACCGGAATTTCGGCCGGAGACCGCGCTAAAACCGTTAAAGCACTCGTTGACCCGGAAACCACCCCAGGTAACCTGGCCCGTCCCGGACATATTTTCCCTTTAATTGCCAAACCAGGAGGTGTACTCCGCAGAACCGGCCATACCGAGGCAGCCATTGACCTGGCCCGTCTGGCTGGCCTGAAGCCGGCCGGTGTTATTGTGGAGATTATGAATGAAGACGGCAGTATGGCTCGCCTCCCTCAACTTTTTGAGATTGCTCAGAAATTTGATTTGAAGCTTATTACTATTGAAGACTTGGTAGCGTACCGCATGAGCCAGGAATCTTTAATTCGCAAGGAGGAAGAATTTGAATTGAGTACGCCCTTCGGAACTTTTACACTGAGAGCTTATCAGCAAACTACCAACGGACAGATTCATATTGCACTTACTATGGGCCAATGGGAAGCAGATGAACCTGTATTGGTACGGATGCATTCAGCTGCCACTGCACATGACATCTTCGCTATACTTACTTCAGATACCAGCCACCAGCTTGAAAAAGCCCTTAAAAAGGTGAGCCAGGAAGGACGTGGCGCCATTGTATATATGAACCAGGAGCGGTCAGCCAGCAGCCTTTTAGAGCGTATACGTGAATATAAAGATCAGGATGGTCCGGTACGCAAAATATCTTTTGCCAAGGATAATCGCGATTTTGGGGTAGGTGCACAAATACTGCATGACCTGGGTATTACCAATGTAAAACTGCTTACCAATAATCCTATTAAAAGAGTTGGAATAACCGGTTATGGGTTAACCATTGTGGAGAATGTAACGATGTAGATTTAGTCGGGGTCTTTTTCCTCAGAAGCAGGCTTATCCTTTTCCCCTTTTTTAATTTCGTTTATACTATCCTCATCCGGCCCGGGTACTTCCTCTTCCCTGGCTTGCTGCTCCTTGCGATCTTCTCTTTGGGTTGATTCCACCGGGTGAGTAAGTTTATAGAAAAACTCACGGCTACTGTCAAAATCAATTCGGTAAAAGACACCTACCCCTTGCTGATAGTTCTGATCTGCAAAAGAGAATTGATCCTGTACGGCCCGGTTAAAAGCTTTAGCCCGGATACGCCCGTCTTCTGTAATATTATATTCTATTTCAAATTCTCCGGCTATCTGGTTTTGGTTTTCTCCTACTGGTACACCCACAGATCCGTTTACAGTAATCCGATCATTAAAAAACCGCTTAGAGACCCCTACTTCAAATTCTTCCTGTGAGTTTACATTCACGGCATTCGGATTGGAGGCATCTGCTCCGCTTTGAAGATCTCCGGCCGCCTGGTAGTCCAATGATATATTGTAATCCCCCGTAAGCTGATTGATCCAGCTACTGGCACGGCTGGCCAACAACTTCAGTCCCTGCTCACGACCAGTGCTTGCTCCTGCATCAGCCAGACCCTGATCTGGTGCGAAGCGATTAAAGGCCAGCAGTGAAAACACCTGCTGGTTCATTTTGGTATCATCGGTAAGACGGTTGTTGATTACCGTTTGTACTGTAGAACTGGCCCGGGGTGCTTCTATGGCAAAGCTTATATTGGGGTCTAATAATTGCCCGGCTAACGTAAGGTCTATATTTACCAGGGTTCGGCCTCCACTATATTCTGAAACCAATGGACTGGGGTCTGCACGGGTAGAATACTCCGCAGTAATGTTCACTAAAGCATCCAGCGGGTCTCCATTCCATATTACGGTACCACCTCTTTGAACCCTGAAGTTACGCCTCAGGATGTTTTCCAGTGCAAAGAGAAATTGCCCTTCATACACGGTGTATGTGCCATAAAGTTCCATATCCTGAAAGGGGTCGATACGCAAACGAATATTTCCATTACCGGTAGAAGTTAGCTTGGTACCGGCATCCTGGTCTATAATAATCTGTACCTGTGCGCTGCGGTTTACTGATATATTAAAATCCAGGGTTATACCTTTATTAATTGAGAGCTGTTTTACCTCTTCCTCCTCTTTCTTAGCCGTATCATTAGGGTTAATGAAAGTTACAAAGTCTGATTTTCGCACATCTTTAGCGGCATCCAGCGGAATGTTAAAACGGGTGTCTCTTTCAGTAGATACATCGGCCTTGATCACCACCCCATTGGTAGGCCCTTTAATGGTAATAACTCCTGAAACAAAAGCAGTTCCAAAGTAGGCATTGTCTGTTGAAGATTTGGTATTAAGTGCCAACAGCTCATCCGCGTCTATCTGTAGATCCAGGTTAAAATCCCGGAAATTAGAATGCGTTACAGTACCGGATAATTTACCTTCCGTTCCAAATTCGCTATCGCGTAAAATCAGGTCCGGAAATGAGATACGGTCTTGTAATATCTTTACCTTGGGTGATCCGGTCAAATTGTAGTCCGTTTGTAAAAAAGAAACCGTAAAAGCTACTTTGGGCAGTTCCAGTTCACCTTCTACTTTGGGAGCTCCGGTATTACCAGATACATTTACTCCTCCGTTTACATAACCGCGCAGGTTCTCCACAAACCCACTTAAAACAGGGTTCAGGGCAGCCAGCCTGAACTGATCAAAATCAATATCAAAATCAATGCTACCCAGTGAGTCAGGCTGATAATAACCTTTTACATCCAACGTTCGCAGTTTCCCTAACTCTAAATAAGCCGCCAGGCTAATGGTGTCATCTTTATACGTCCAATCGCTTTCTGCCTTAAAATTACCCAGCAGGGTATTGTTCATTTCCAAACTATCAATACTCAGATCGGCCGCAAAGCGAGGGTTCCCCAGTATTTGAGAAATGATTACATCTCCGTTGAGATTACCCTTAAAACGCGCTTCCGGAGATCCTATAAAGTAGTTGACCAAATCCATACCAAAGCCCTTTAAGTTAAGGCGCAGTATTTCATTGGAATTATCAGAAAGGTTACCATTTATCACCACCGAGCGATCCTCATTGGATATAACCAGATCCTCAATATGTACACCGCCTGTATCCAGGAATATGCGGTTGTTGTCTTCTATCATAAAATCCTGAAAACCAATATTGAATCGTGAAGAATCAATGCCAAATTCAAAACTCAGACTATCATTTTGTAACGCATAACCTTCTATGTTAGCGCGACTGTCCACACTATCCCTGAATATCCAGTTTAAGTTATAAAACAGTGTATCCCGGTAATAATAGTTACCCAGGAATACCGAGTCAATCTCAAAACCACTGGCCAATTCCACTCCTGCAATTCTAAAGCCCAGTTCAGATTTACTATCTGCACCTTTATATTGCAGATCAATAGCGGCTATGGTATTTTCATCATATTCAAAACCTGGTGATTTCAAATCAATATCCAATTCACGTGTTTTAGCCCGATACTTGCCGTTGATCTTTGAATTAGGTTCAATATTCAGTTTAGGTACAAATATTTCCGTAAGTACCTGGGTATTTTTGATATGGACGTCAAAGTCAAAATTGCCGGGAGGAGCTTCAGGCATAGGTTTGGAAGACTTTATAAACTTGCGGGTGTGATATTTAAATGCCTGAATAATATCTGCAATGGTATAATTACCGGATACATCAGCATCCAGAATATTAGACCGTACCTGTAAAGAACGACTGGTATCCAGTCCTTTGGACTCCACCCGGATATCTTCAAAGAAATAGAAGTTCCGGGCTTTTTCAAAAGTGGTGTTGGTTACTTTAATAGTGCCCTGCCACTTATCGTAATTTAAAGCAACAAAATCAATGTCCATTTCAGCAGAAACCCTGGACACAGAGTCTTCCGTAAAATTGAGGGCAAAAAGATCAGCCGTATCCACTTTAGCTACAAAATTGTAGGTAGAAGTGTCCTTACCAAAACTGGCATTTCCATTAAAAGTGAAACGCAGGTTGGGGTCATTCGCTTCAAAACGGCCCCTGAAATTGCCTTTTTCTATACGCCCGTTTACAGACATTTCAGAATATGAGTAGCCGTTGAATTCAAAAAGAGGGATACTTCCTTTAAGTTTAGTATCCATAGTACGGGGGTCCAATCCCTTACCATTTAAATTTAAACGGGCCGATACCATACCCAAAGCCGAATCATTAAGCAGTAAGCCCAGGTTTACCGAAGTGGCCTCCAGGTCTCCCTGATAAGTAACATTTTTAAGGGTGGTATCCGGTTGACGAAAAGCAATGTCGGCTTTTATTTCTCCCACATCGGTGGTTATAACCGCTTTCGTTTTAAAGTCTCGCAGGTAACCTGTATAATTACCGGAAAAATTTACATTTCCCAGCTTATCAATAATAGCAGGCAGGCTTGAGTCTGAAAACAGACCATTGATGTAGCAGACATCTTCCGGAATTGTATTTATAAAAAGATCCTGGGCGTTTAAAAAAAGACTATCTGCACTAGTAGGGTTCTTAATTCCGATGTCACCCCTCACACGGGTACTTTGGCCTATCTCTATAGCCAGGTCTTTGGTCTTAAGATCACTCACTGTTCCATTTACCTCACCACTTAATTTAAAGCGATCAAAATCGGGAAATTCAGAGGCAAAGAACATGATCTCCTCTGACTCTACGTAAGTATCTTCGTCCAGATCCGCTACTATTCTTACCTGGTTTATAAAATCTTTAAAAGCGGATACTGAATCATACTTAAAGGCAATATCTCCCGCCACATAACTTCTGCTGGTCTTTAATTCCAGATTATTAAAAAATAGCTGATCCGCTACATACCCTACGTCTCCCTGTAGTTTATATATATCCAGACTGTAACGTTCTTTGGCTGAAAAGCTTTCTATCTCTGCAGTAAGGTATGAACCCTCCAGGTCAAAATTGTCAATTTCCAGATCCAGTTCTTTTATCTGGTAACGCTTGCAGGAGGTACAGTTTACATTTTCAAACCGAAAACTTCCATCGGTTATTTCAATATTACCTACCTCCATTCCAAAAGGAGGTTTATCATTACTTTTAGGACCGGTATTGAATTTTTGGATAAATTTTTTGAAGCCGGCAACAGAGTCCCCGCTTTCGGTTACCCAGTTAAAACGCAATTTTTCAATAGATATACCGGTAGCCGTAAGTGTATTGGAGGCCGAGTAAAAACCACTGATCCCAAAATTCAACTGTCTCGCATAAATTAAGGTATCCCGTTTTTCACCCGGCAGGTATAACTCTTTAAAAGTAAAAGTATTGGGAAAGCTGTAGCTGAAAAAATCCAGAGAAACCTCTGTATCATATTTTCCATTAAACCAACCTACCGCCTTTTTAGCTGCCCAGGTTTGAACGCTGGTAAACGAAAAAGCAATAGTTATGAGTAATAGGATACCTATAATACTCAATAAAAACCAGGCTATTATTTTTAATACTTTCTTGATAGTACTTTTGTGGTATGAAGTCTAAACCCATTATACTCGGCATCGAATCCAGTTGCGATGATACTTCCGCAGCGGTGATACAAGGCCGAAAAATTCTGGCAAATGTAACTGCAAATCAGGATATACATCAACAATATGGTGGTGTTGTTCCTGAGTTAGCCTCTCGCGCTCATCAACAAAACATAGTGCCGGTTGTTGAGGCCGCGCTCAAAAAAGCAAAAATCTCTCCAAATCAACTGTCAGCCATTGCTTTTACTTCCGGGCCGGGCTTAATGGGGTCCCTTTTGGTGGGCACATCTTTTGCCAAATCCATGGCCATGGCGCTAGGCATCCCTCTTATTGACGTGAACCATATGCAGGCCCACATACTCGCTCATTTTATTGAGGAGAAAGGTATGGACACGCCCCCCTTCCCCTTTTTATGCCTTACCGTAAGTGGCGGGCATACCCAAATTGTGAAGGTCAACAATTACTTTGATTATGAACTGATCGGTGAAACACTGGATGATGCAGCGGGTGAAGCTTTTGACAAAGCTGCTAAAATTATGGGACTTCCCTACCCCGGGGGACCACTTATTGATAAGTACGGCCGACTGGGGGACCCGCATCGTTTTACTTTTTCCAAACCCCGCATAGATGATTATAATTTTAGTTTTAGCGGACTAAAGACCAGTATTTTATATTTTCTGCAAAAAGAAGTCGCTCAACAAGCTGATTTTGTGGACGTGAACCGGAACGACCTATGCGCTTCCATACAACGCACCATCATCGATATCCTGATGGATAAACTTGAAAAAGCCGCACATAGTCTTTCGGTTACACACATTGCTATTGCCGGTGGTGTTTCTGCCAATTCCTTACTCCGGCAAGAGTTGCTGAACCGTGAAAGTAGCCTGGGCTGGCAAACTTATATCCCCGATTTTGAATTTTGCACGGACAATGGTGCTATGATAGCCATTACAGGCTATTATCATTACCAGGAAAAGTCTTTTGCAGATATGAGTGTAAAAGCTGAGGCACGTAAGTTTGTGATCTAGGAAAAATCTTAATTCTGCTTCATTTGGGTGAAGGCTGATATTACCGGAACAAATGTCATAACTTCTTTTGCATTGGTTCAATGTGCCAGGGCTCAGTCTTAGAGTTTTGAAGGGCAAAACTTTTCTCAATGGAATACAAATAGTTCCAGCCAATTGATAATTTTGGCGGCTCTGTGAAAAGTAAGCCGGTGAACATTTACAGGATTAATGCACTAATTAGATATAGTGAAAGCCAAAAAATCAAAAATAACTATAGGTTCAACAGATGTTGTAGACCTTCCTGAGCTTGAACTGGAGAATATTCCTTGCAAAATTGATACAGGTGCTTATACCTCCTCCCTGCATTGCTCTCAGGTAAGGATCATTGAAAAAAATGATACTACTCTTCTATCCTTTAAACTGTATGACCCCAAATTTGGCATCCACAATAAAAAGGAATTCCGTTTCAAGGACTTTAAAGAAAAAAGGGTGCGAAGCAGCAACGGTGAAGTAGATTACCGGTATACCATCAGTACTACAGTGGTCTTATTTAACAAAAAAATTAAAACAGCCTTTACATTAAGTTTCAGAGAAAAGATGAAATACCCCATATTATTGGGGAAACGCTTACTTAAAAATCACTTCATTGTTGATGTAAGCCAGGATGATCTGAACTTAAAGCAAAAAAAATAAACATGAATATAGTTATACTTTCAACCAACCCTAACTTATACTCTACCAGGCGCCTGGCCGAAGCCGCAGAGAAACGCGGACATACAGCTGCCATTATCAATCACACCAAGTGTTATGTGGTTATTGAAAGTGGTGACCCTAAGGTGTATTATAAAGATCATGCCCTTGAAAATGTAGATGCCATTATCCCCAGAATAGGATCATCGGTAACTTTTTATGGATCATCTATTATTCGCCAGTTTGAGATGCAGAAGATATTTACCACGCTTAGTTCACTGGCCCTGGTGCGCTCACGCGATAAATTGAGAGCTACACAAATACTCAGTCGCCACGGCATTGGTATACCTAAAACTGCTTTTGCTAAAAAGCCGAGTGATGTGGACTACCTGATACAACAGGTAGGTGGAGCTCCTTTAATTGTGAAATTACTGGAAGGTACGCAAGGGCTGGGTGTCGTGCTGGCTGAAACCCGAAAGGCTGCTAAATCGGTTATTGAAGCTTTTTACGGGCTGAATACCAATATACTGGTTCAGGAATTTATTTCTGAGGCCGGTGGTGCTGATGTAAGAGCTATTGTAATTGAAGGAAAGGTTGTAGCCGCCTTTAAAAGGCAAGGTAAAGAAGGTGAGTTCCGCTCTAACCTGCACCGGGGTGGCAGCGGCAACCTTATTAAACTTTCCAAAGAAGAAAAAGCAGCAGCCGTAAATGCTGCCAAAGCTTTAGGACTGGCCATTGCCGGTGTGGATATGTTACAAAGTAACCGGGGGCCTCTCATTTTGGAAGTAAATTCTTCTCCTGGTCTTGAAGGGGTTGAAAAAGCTACAAGTGTGGATGTAGCCGGTAAAATTATTCAATATATTGAACGTAACATTGATAAACCGGCCAGTAAAAAACAAGATAAAGTAGGCGCCTGATGCATTTGTTCTATGCAGATGAGTTAAATACGGAACGTGCTCTGCTGGGTAAGGAAGAAAGTCACCATGCCACCCGCGTTCTGCGCCTTACGCCCGGCACTGAAGTGCTGGTAACACAAGGTAAAGGTATTATTTACCGCGCAGAGATTGTGCAGTTGTCTAAAAGTGAAGCCTTGCTGGATGTAAAAGATATATTTAGCGAAGAGCAGCGGGCACATTACCTGCACATAGCCATTGGCCCTACTAAAAGCCTGGATCGTTTTGAATTTTTTCTGGAAAAAGCTACTGAACTGGGCATTGATGAAATTACCCCACTTATCGCCTTTCATTCCGAAAGAAAGGTTTATAAAAGTGAAAGGGGCCGCAAGATCATAATGGCCGGAGCTAAACAGTCTCTCTCCAACTGGTTACCTAAGCTTAATGAACCGGTAAATTTTACAGACATATTATCCAATACAGCTGAAAAACGATTTATTGCGCATTGCGATGCTATGCGGCAACGTAATGATTTACTTTCTGAGTTAAGCATTGAAAACAATAGTCTGGTGCTTATTGGGCCAGAAGGTGATTTTTCCACTGCTGAAATTGAACAGGCCGTTGCAAAAGGTTTTACCGAAGTACACCTTGGCCGTAAGCGCTTGCGCACCGAAACGGCCGGCCTGGCCGTAGCCATGGCTGCCAAACTATTCTGAATTCGGGTATTTAATGTTTTAAAATGATCCGTTCACGGATGTTAAGAGCTTTACCTTTCAGGTTTACAATATACACTCCATCAGGAAGCTCATTCAGCCACCATTCAAATTTGCCTTCCAGTAATACATCTTTTTCCAGAATAGCTTTTCGCAATTCTTTTCCCTGTATGGAAAAAAGGCTTACTTCCTTAGGGCTGGTGTATTCAGGATTCCAGCTTAGGATCAACTGTCCCCTGCTTGGGTTGGGATATACATCTATTTTCTGATTTATATCAAACTCTCTAAGACTGATTTGATTCAGGCGATATCCATATGTTCGTTTATCGCCACAGTTGTTCTCAACGGTAAGGCTCACAAAATAGCCCAGGCTTGGTATAAGATAAAGGTGCACCGGTGTTACCTGTCCGGAAATCCCGCTTCCATCACCAAAATTCCAGTCGTATCGAACTGCGTTCTGTGAAGTGGTGGCATCAAACTGCACTTCCATACCGGCCGAAGTTGTTCCCAGGATAGTATAAGTCCAGCTGGGAACGGGGAAGAGGCATAATTGTATACTCTTGGTGATTATCAGTGAATCGCCACATTCATTTTTCACTTTCAGCGTAACCATATATACACCCGGATTTTGATAGAGATGTGTACTAACGGGATTATTGGAAGATGTACCATCACCAAAATCCCATTTTAAAGAGTTATACCCACTGGAGGTACTGCCATCAAATACAATTGAATCGCCTTGTCGCACATAGTTGAAATCAGCCAGCAGTGTATCACATACCTGCACAACTGCGGAGCTGCTATCAGACACTCCACAATTATTATATGTGTACAGCCAAACCGTATATGAGCCGGCCGCAGAATAGGTATGAGACGGTGAAATGAGATTGGAGTTATTC
>CAJNIZ010002338.1:13120-24663 GCA_905231905.1 Symbiodinium pilosum | reverse complement strand
CCCTAGTTGCAAAAACCCACAGTTGTAAGTGACCCGTCCGCCTAGTTTAACTGGGAGAAGTTCCCACTTTCCTTCTTCCCCTATATACCCCAATGTATCCCTGTATAGGTGGATGTCAGCACCCAGCTTTAGCCTGTAAAGCCCTAAACCCTAAACCCTGAGCCCCAAATCCTAAACCCTACCCTAAACCCCTTATAACCCCTAAAAGCAATGGTTGCCACTGGGCAAGCCGCCATCCTCCCGCGTCACCATGAAGATTGGGATGGTGGGAGTTGAGCCTCGCACAGGGCAAGGTTTGGGGTATTGGGTTTGGAGTTTAGGGTTTGGAGTTTAGGGTCTAAGGTTCAGAGTTCAGGGGTTAGGGCTTAGAGTTTAGGGTTTAGGGCTTAGAGTTGTTTTTTTTCACTCGTGCTTTTACGCCTGCACGACGAAAGACAATTTGTCAGCCGAAAAAGCCTCGCTCCCTTCAGGAGCCCCAGCTCAAACCCCTCAAGGGCATAGAGTTTAGGGATTAAGCTTCGGATGGCTTGGAGTTTAGGCTGTAGGGGTTTGGGCTTAGAGTTTAGGGTTTTTGGTTGAGGGTGTAGGGTTTCGAGGCAGTGCCAAGACATCACTGACAGTGACCGAAGGCATGAATCGCTATAGTAGTGCCTATATAATCCCACTAGAAGTATAATACCCCTTAAGTACAAAGAATATGGGGTATACGGGAAGCTTGTTATAATATACCCAAAGCCATATTTTATCTACTGAAGGGGGACTATAAACCCTGGGCCCCAAACGGTAGCTTCCAGTCTCTCTTCCTTTCCTTCATTCCCTTCTAAACGCTGGCAAGTGAAACCCTAAACCCTGAACCGCTTCCATTTCCTGTTCCATATTCTTTTCCATTGATTCTCCATTATAGGGGTGTGTCTCAACCTTATGAACCCTAAAGCCCCTAAACCGGCGTCCTCGACCTGAAGAAACCTAAAGCCCCAAAACCGTGAATCCCTAAACCCCGAACTCTCGTAAACCCAGAGTCCAGGCACTGTTCGGCGCAGCTGCCGGAATGAAGTGGGGCCTGCTTTACAAAGGCATTGGTTCGAGCCGAACAAAAACAGCCCTTAGGCTTTAGGGTTTAGGGTTAGTACCATCATAAAAAGGGGGTTTAGGGTTAGGGATTCATCGCTTCTCTGGGGGGAGCCACCTCCTAAGTACCACTGGATTAAATATCAGTGGAAGAGTCGTTCTGGGGGGGCCCTAAGAAAGTACAATTGTACCGGTTATTGGTAAGGTGGAGGAAAGCAATTATGACGCCTGTTGAAGAGGTTGTTGTACACGATCACTGCCTGCGCACAATGGTTGCAGTGACCTACCGATTATGAAAGCAGCCCAGTTCCAATTCCATTTGCCATTTCTTTTCCATTTAATTCTCCATTCTTGGGGTATTGTCACTATAACCCTCATCCCGAGGCCCAAAACCCTAACCCTCTTATTACTAACCACTCTCAACATTATCACTAGTATTTCTATTCCCTTAAAACCCATGTAACCTTGGCTCCAGCAGCCGCCAGATTCGCTGTCTTCGTGGTAAACGGGCACGTTCCTGGCTGCCCAAGGAATTGGAAGAGACATTCAGCTCACTTGGGCTGTAGTCTAAACTCCTTAAAAAGGCTTGTATAGGGGATTGCATAGGGAATTTTTGGAGGGGCTATTGAGGGATATTACGAGTTTAGACTAGGGCTCAATTCACAGACTCGCCTCTGCGCACGAGAACTGCCGCACCGCCCAGTGAGTGGTTCCCGCTACCTAAGAGGCAAGCTGCTGTCAAGACTTGTATGGTGTTGACCGTTGTGTCGAAATTGTATACTGTTGCACACCAACAAGTGGGGTGAGAAAGGCCAGTAATTGAGTCGAGTATGGCAGAGTACCCCATGACCTAAATCAAATAACCGTTAAAAATACCAACACAAGTGATCAAGACAAAACTTGTATTTCCAGTAACAAGAATGCTCTATCAAAACACTGGACCCGTGAATCGCAAACATGCTAAAGGCCAAAATTCAAAATCCCAAGCTGCAAATCCCCAAGCGACCAGGTTTAGGGTTTAGGGCTTAGCCTTGCAGCTACGGATCCTGGTAGCTACAATCAGACTCCTCCAGTCTAATCATAACAGGACCTAGTATATGACTTTCTTTGAACCAAATTGAAACCCTCCAAGTCCCCCACTGTTGATACTAAAAATCCTGCATGGCCCTAGCATTTTGAGGGTATTAGGTACTTCGGACCATGCAGGATCTTTAGTAACAACCGCAGTACCCACTTGCAGAATGCTGTGTGTCAGTTGCCTCCTGGCCCCCATCTGAACTGCGAGCCCTAAACCCTAGACCTTAAACCACAGCCCTGGCAGGGACCTCACTTTTCAGCATACTGAAATATGTGCGACATGCGATCTATTTATGCTAATCTATTTTTAACTATTCCCCAGAAGAGGCCTTATACATAGGGTACCATAACTAACATTAGGTGATGAAGGGTGTTTAATTTGAGTGTGAAGAAAATCTCGATTTGTATACACATATGTGTAGATAGATATGCCTTGCGAATATGAGCTATACCATCTGCTATATTGCGTGACGTGTATATATATATATATGTATACCTCTTTTATATATATATACCTCTTTTTTTTTAGAGAGAGAGAGAGAGAGAGAGAGAGAGAGAGAGTATAACAGAATATACTAATATATCCCTAAACCCCAACCCTCAATAGTAGCTTCCATGTTCTTTTCCATTATCCCTACGTAACCCTAGAACCCTAAACCCTAAAACAACCCCATTCTAGTAATTTCCATGTTCTTTCCACTATCCCTATATAACCCTATATTACCCTATATTTAGAAATATACCCCAAACCCTAAACCCTAAACCCTGCAGATACTGAGCGCCCAGCCGAGTGGATGGCAGGCCAAACCATCCACGACACGGAATGGAACCTCTCCAGGATTGTTGGGTTGAGGGTTAAGGGTTTAGGGTTTAGGGGTTTAGGGTTTAGGGTTTAGGGCTTGGGGATCAAGATTCAGAATGCTAGGGTTTGGGGGTTAGGGTTTAGGTTTTTTGCGACTTTGGGCTTTGGGGGTAAGGCTTTTCGAGGTTTTAGGGATTGTAGGGTTTAGGGGTAGGGTTTCGTAGGGTTTAATCGACATCCTATGATATTCTGAAGTAATCATGTCTGTCCCACAGTAGGGATGAGTAGGAGGAGGGATGATTGCTTCCATGTCGTTTTCCATTTCCGTTGCCGTCAGATTCTCCATAATTGAAACATGCAGTCTATGGGCAGGACACTCGGGAATGCCAAAAGCTGCAGGTTATCGGGTTTAGGGGTTCTGGGTTTAGGGGTTCTGGCTTTAGGGGTTCTGGGTGTAGGGGTTCTGGGTGTAAGGGTTCTGGGTGGATTAAGGTGTAGGGATTTCGGGTTCGGGTTTAGGTTTAAGGACTATTGATACTTAAAGAACCTGGCTGACCCTATAAGAATCTACAACTCGCTGTGCATGTCGAGACTTTGAACCACTTCGGTACGGTCGATACCCAAAATCCTTTCGACATGAAGGATGGCCTGTAAGCCAACATCTGGCAAGTTTTGATTCCAGGTCCCCGACCTCAGCTGAAGAATGTAAAAACAGCAATAATCATAAGAGTAAGATGATGGTAGTAGAAATAATATCCATGACAAGGATCATAATATTTATTATCAATCATTAATCATGGTAATACGAATAGTCAGAACAAGATAATACTAGAAATACAACAGATACTCATAACTAATAGTAGTAACAATAACCCTAACAATGTTCAAGCCATCTTGGATGTAAAGGTTTGCCTTACCCAAGGGTCGTACCGCGTCTCAGCAGATACCGCTTCCACTTGACCAGTATGCTCCACGTGGAGGACCTTCAGATGATGCATCTGCTATGCTAGACAGCCCACGTCCACGCTGAGAACCGCACACAGGCCAAACGGGCTCCGCCTCCTACTGTCCAGCCTCCAGGGATTTAAAAGGTCATGGGACTTAGTAAGTGATTACTTGCAACTGGGTCTATAACCTTATTTCTAAGCCGAGGAATCTACATGAGACCAGGGGCATTATGAGCAGAGTGATATGCCCAGCTATCAGCAGCTACTAAATCCCATAAAGCTATAAGTAGCAAGCATGGAATGTCACAGGGTCAACGGAGCAGAGCTGAGTCCCGTACGGGAATCTGCGTCACGATAAAGGCATGACGTTGACAAGCCCTCTGGCCAAGACCTGCCGCTACATGTAGCACAACAAGGCATGTGAGCTACGGACTAAAGTTAGGTTGGGGGGGGGCCTACAGGGGGTGGGGGGCACAAGGGACCCTATGAATGAATCTACCAGAACTTTGGTGCAGGGCTTATGTCACACTTAAAAAAAAGTTTCATGGCATTCGAGGCCTTGCCCAGTCACCGACAGAGCCATCCAAATAGCCTTCATCCATCATCAAAGGTTGCAGTCAGAGCATGCACAATACATACATGCTTTGCGCATCTGAGAGCCCATCGACCGCCACCAAGAGAGAAGCGCCCTCTCGGGCAGGGGAAGCAGGCGGCATCTAGTTCGGGACGAACTTGACGGTTCCGTCCTAGGCTGCAAGGAAGGGGGCTAGATGAGTCTGCAATTGTGCACGCGGCTTCTAACAGCAACGACACGATTGATAATACAAATGATAATGCGGAATTGAGTAACGTTACTAATAGTCATAACAAAAGCACAACAAGAAGAAACAAGAAGAATAATAGCAATTACAATACAAGTATGAACAATGCCTTTTTCATCTGCCAGGTCGCAGCTCTGTCTCAGTAACACATGCGTTGCCCAAGCAAGCACGCTGAAAATCAAACCTGGAAACCACCTCAAAGGGGTAGTCCAAGTCAAACTGCAAAATGCCTAGTGATTAAGCATCTTGCTCACATAACCATCTGTGTGACTGTTTCACAGTCACTCTGGTCCACATCATTAAGGACAGAAAGGTCAAAGCCTTTCTTGGCCGCAATTGTCCTGACCTTCTCAACCAGAGCATCGTCACGGGTCTGCTTTCGAGTGAAAATCCACAGTCCCGCGTTGTTGGTCGAGGAGCCAGTTTTGCAGCCTGCATCAGTGGCAATCTTGGGAGGCCCGCCAGAAATCAAGGCATAGCCGGCAGCCTCATCATAGTCAAGGACCCAATAAGGGCCAGCCAAAAAGGAAGGCAAAAAGCAAGGAGCTACCTCCAACTGCCCGCGCGTCTTGTCCACCAACTTTGCACAGAGCTTGCTTCCAGAGTCATAGGGCGTATGAGGGGGCTGCACACCCTCTGCATAGTTGTGCACAGCAACATCATAACGCCAAAAGGTTTTCTTCTCCTGAAGCTTGTACTCAGCGTAGACACAGCGATTCTCGGACTTGGGAAGGTACTTGACCTCCATCTGCTGTTGAACGTACCACCGCTTGGAAATGAAGCCGTCCAGGTCAAAATCCTGAATGGACTCAAAATCTGTGGGTGGGCACTGAGAAGCCGGCTGGAATGGGGAAACCAAGAAGTCTGAGCTGACGGTCTTCAGACAGTCTCCAGCGTTCTTGGATGCTCCAAAGGATGGGCTCACGTTGGTTTCGGTAATGGCAAAGTCCTTCCCCACCGGCTTGCAGCCGTCAGCAGAGCCACAGTACAGCATCCGCATGTTGCAGTAGTTGGTACCTGGCCCAATGGTATTTAAACGCAAACAGTGGAGATACCAAGCCTCTTACGCCTCAAAAAGGCCTGTGGCCCCTAAGGGAAGGTCTGCCTGCAACAGTGGGCCCTGACAGAATCAAACAAAACTCCATTCATGGCCAGGTACTGAAATCCCCGATCGAGAACACCTGACTCTCGCTGCAGCCTTGGATCTTGCAGAAGCCTGTGCCGTCCTCGAAGGTGAATTTGATCTTGTCTGTGTACTTCTTGTTGCCTGCGCATTTGAAAACACTATGATGCGGATGATGGTGATTAGACTGTGACTAGAAACTGCTCACGTGTCAGGAGTACATCTCAGGCAGCCTTTAATTTAAGGCATCTGCGCCTGTGACACGCTGGAATTCCAGCTCATCATCGCTATGCTCTTCCAGGCTGTAGATGCCGTTGTTGTGAGGATCATGCCATGCTCCGGTGCTGATGCCAGCTACTCGAGCTTGCATCTCGGCCATGACATCCTTGCATGAAGCCTGCGCTGTCACCTCAACCTGACAGCTGGCGTGAATCAGCGACTTAGAGCCCGGGCAGGTATTTGCAGCCACTACCGGGGCAAAGGCCAAGGCTGTCAACAGCTTACGGGACATCCCTTCACAAATTGCTTGTGGAGAGGCGGCCTAGAGCGATGGGAGCCAGTCTATTTGCCTGAAGCCAAGACACAGCAAAGATCCTGCAGGACAGGTGCAAACAAGAGGTTCAAACAGCTGCTGGGTTGCGCGCCTGTACGCTGGGCATGCCATACTTCGAGTGATGCTTAAAGTCCCCCATGACTTGTAATACCTGACGCCTTGGAAGTATGGTACGTGATCCTACTAAGGTCATGCAGGATTTTCAAGATCAACCATGGGTTGCTGAAGCCTTAAGTCTAAAACCTAAACCCAAAACCCTAAACTCTAAACCCCTATCCCCCCTAAAGCCAAAGCCTCTGCAAAGACAAGTCAGTACTACTATATGGTAACTTTGGTTTGTATAGGAAAATGGAGAAAAATGGAAACTGATATATAGTATCTTGGGGTTATATTGAGATAATGGAAAAGCAAATGGAAACTACTGTATGGGTTGTTCATCGCTGGATTCTGCTGGCAAGGTTCCCTCTTTGAAGACAGCTGTCACCTTGCATCAGATATGGGGATTTCCGGATGCTTTGGGATGTAATAGTAATTTACAGGGTTTAGGGATTAGGATTTAGGTTTTAGAATTTAGGGGTTTTGGCTTGGGATTTAGGATGTAAGGGATTAAAGGGGCTATGTAGGGAGCATACAGGCTTTTAAGGGATGTTACACCCGTGAAATATGGGGCTTGATCTAAACGTTCTTCAGGGAAGTCATATATAATATGAGCTAAGGGGAAAGTATTTTCCGTGATGGCCGTTTGAGGAACAGGAATCTTGATCAACTACCAGATTGGTTTCCTCTTTGCACCCATGTACTTGGAGGTCCACAAATACTTACAACCCACTTATAATTGCCCCTGAATCTCCAAACCCTGAATCCTAAAATCCAAGTATAGGCTCCCTGAGCCCCATGATGTGATATTGTCTCCGAACACAGTTCTGAGTAGGCTCTAGAAGCCCCTACACTGCACACTCAACCGCAAACCCTAAGCCCTGTCAAACCAGACACCCTCACCCTGAAGCCTCAACCCTAAACCCTAAAGCCAAACCCTCAACCCCTAGGCCTTGAGGTAGTGATCTGCTTCACATGGCTGGTCGCAAGGAAGGTCCAACCGCGGCTGCGGTAGCTGGACAGAGGGCAGGCTCGAGTTGCAAGTGCCTGCAAATCAAGAGGGGTAATATAGGGAGAATGGAAAAGAAAATGGAAACTATTATAATCGGGTTATATAGGGTTTAGGGTTTAATGGTTCAAGGATTCAGGGTTGTCAGATTCATGAGTGCCCCCACCAACCCACCCCCAATAAGGGGATGATTTTCACTTGATTCTCCATGAAAATGGCTTCTATTTTCATGTCCATTCTCCAAACCCTCAACCCTAAACCCTGTCAAGAAACCATTTTTCTTTGCCCTTGACCGGGCCTGGCTCAACGTAAGCGAAGGCCTCTCTGACACGACCCGCTCCGGCTTTAAGCTCACTGCACTCGCTGATGTCGTAACGAAAGTCCTCACACATTTTAGGGTCTAAGGTTTTTGTGCGGTTTTAGGCCTAGTGGTTAGGGTGCAGTGTCACCATGAAGCCATCACTGTGGGTACTTGTGGATACTTGAACTCATGCATGCACCTTGCAACTTGGAAGGTCGTTCTGGTATACGAGGTCACACAAAATTCTGACTCTGACTCTGAACCCTTTGTTGCTTTGCTGCTTGCAGATCTGCATCTTCTGGAAGCACTATGAAGCCCATCATGTCTGGTACGATGTCACGACGTCGGCCAAACTGAATTACGTAAAACTGGCTTTAGCGCGTGGAAAACCACCTTGTTGTCATCACAGGGGCGTCTCTTAAAACGGGGGGCTCAGCGACCATAGGGACATATTGTACGGGGCGCACAGAGGGATTATGGGAACCTTTACCAAGGATTGTAGAGGGAGTATCTGGAGCCCTAAATAAACCCCAAACTTTCGGTACCGCCCCCACTCAGTAAGAGATGGATAATAACTATAATGTAACTATATATAGCCCTTGTTACTGGGTGGGGGCAGTACCCAAACCCTAAACCCCAAACCCTAAACCCTAAGCCCTAAACCCTAAACCCTAAACCTGGAGCCCTAAATAAACCCCAAACTCCAGGCAAGCCGTCCTTTAGCTGACAACGTCGAGTGGCCGATTCGGCAAATCCTGCTGTCATGCACATGCAGCTTGAGGGTTCTGAACATTTGCAAGGTTCATACAGAGTTCTACAAGGCCTATCAAAGGCTTACAGAAGGTTATATGGCTGCTTAAGGACTGTTTAGGCCATCTTCTCACCAGAGCAAATAACCCAAAACCCCAAACCCTCAACGACTGTGGCCGCTCCTGCACACGTCAAGCCCAGGAATCCGAACACGTGCGCCGGATGATTGCGCTTCGGCCACATGACTTCTGAATTTTATGTAAGATACATATAGGGGGTCTATATGGCTTGTACAAGGTTTCTTTCATGAATTAAGGTTAGATAAACAATGCAAAGTTAGATAGAGCCTATGGTAAACAGCACCTGGCTGCTCTGATGCGCTGCAGGCCTCGATATCAGCTGCCTTTCGTGCTTTATGCAGAATTCACTGACATGGGCATACGGGGATATAAAGGGTAGGAAGAAATATGCAAGGTTAAAAAGCCATGTAAAATAAGGATATATAGGGATATCTTGGCGTATATAGGAAGATAATATAATGTGTAAGGCAAACATGCGGTGTATATGCCTGCAGCACTAGACAGCATGAAATGTACTTTACAGACTCAACCTGGCCCACGCAGAGCGCAGAGAATAACAAATCATATGCCATGTTGTCAAAATATCCCTATATAACCCCATTATAGTAGTTTCCATTTTCTTTTCCATTATCCCAATATAACCCCTATATAAACCCTACATAATCCTGTAATCCCTATGGTTGAAAAGCCCATCCTTGAGCCGGCTGTATAAAACCCTAAACCCTAAACCCTAAACCCTGACCTTTCTTAGTAGCCATCATGAATGGCCCTTTTTAGACCCTCAATAAAGCTTGCGTACGAATATAACCCCACATGAACCCTGTATGAACCCTATGACGTATGAAAAGCCATCGAGCTGCAGACACCCAGCAAATTTGCTTGATAAGGGCATCTCCAAAATCTGGGGGTGCAAAGGCTTACTCTCTATATAGACATATGTATAATATTTGGGGAATGAAAAGGAACCGCAGTTCGTGGAAATTCCCGAAGGTCATTTTCGCCAGTATGCGCACCTGTCTGGCACATCGCACATGGCTTCGCTTCGCGCAGGGACAAGAGGTCCGCGGACAACCACACACATAGTGAAACAACAGTGCAAGAATCAGTCTCCTTAGCCAAGTTGAGCTCACTGCCGCTATTGCGGTGAAGCCGCCTCAACCGGAGTCTCCGAATTCACCCCCAAAGAGGTATCCCTAATTTTGGGAAACCCTCAACCTAAACCCTAAACCCTGAACTGTATAAAACCCCATTCATCCGGAACCCCCACATTCGTAAGCCCAAAACGGACAATTTCCTTATCCTCATCTTCCAGTGCCCTTGCTTCAGCCTAATCCCCTCCCCCTAATATTCAGCCCCCCCACTTTTTAGGGTTTAGGGCTTAGGCCTCCCAACCCCCCTATTATTAAATACTCCCTTTATGTGGTATACTTCTTCTTTTTTTGGGGGCATGGGGAAGGTTAAGCTGAAGTTGGGGTTGCCGGGACATGGCACAGAATGATGTACCAGGCGGCTGACATTCTCAACTTGTGCGTTCCAAGCAAGATATATATATATTTGCATACATGCTCATCTCATCTTTTTACTCTATATATATATACTCATGTATTTATACTTATATCGGCATAATATATATATATACATTATACATATATGTATGTCATTCCTTGCTGCTCATGGGCATGCTTTCCTTTTTGGTTTCTTGGCAGCTCTTCACATCTTTTTTCTATCTAGACTGCCCTGTGTAAAGAGCCTGCGTTATTGGGGAGTATTGGGGAAATGGGAAGTACCACGTTCCAACCCCCTGGCTGGTGGCGGCTAGAAGGGGACCCCCCCCCGTAAGAAATTATGGCCCCCGGCACCCACCCTCGTTTTACGGGTGGAACCCATTTTTGCTATAAAATGGGTGGATCCATCGGCTTCTTTTCTTAATTATGACAGGGCGGGCCGGTAACTCACATATATAATTACGTTTTGTAAGGGGTACCCTCACCCATTTCATAATGGGAATCTGAAGGGGCATATACTGATTATGAAGTCTATAAGGAGGTTATAGGGTCCCCCCTTCAGGGTTCTGTAAGGATTACGCAGACAAGCACCCTTGCAACAACCCCATGCATTATGCTCACACCGAACCTGCGTACCGTGAATGTTGACCCCTTGCTGTATATAACCTTTGCGGGCTTGACGTAACTGAGGGAACCCGTCGTGACACAATAAAGCCAAACCTACGAAAACTTTACTGCCCAGAGGAAGAAGGCGACTCATCTGCCCTCAGCAGCCTTCCCAAAGCATGAAGTTTCATGACCCCAAACCCTAAACCCCTAAACCTTAAAAGAGCATGGCAGCTCCTCCCAGGCCTGATGTTGATGATGTTTTGCGTCCTGCACGAGGGTTCTAGAGTTGAATGATTCGTGATTGCAGTTCAAGTTCAGGAATCATCTATCAGGGCTGAGGATTGCGGGCTAAAGGCTGACAACATCCCGGCAAAAGGTCGAGGCGTGACCGCTTGTTCATAATCGAAACTCGTCGTACTATCAAAACATCATTTCTGGCAGATGTAATCCCTTCCCCTAATAATAATCGACGTCCCCCCCTAATCATAAATAATCCGGGGGCTCAGAAATTATTTGTCATTAGGGGATGATGATATTGAACGAATTTGGTAGGGTTGCCTTTTATTTCTTTTAGAAAATCAATTAACATGAAGTAAAAATAATTAATGGACCGGAGAACCCCACATGTTGCGCTTAAAATGCATGCATGCATACCTACCTACCTACCTACCTACATACATACATACAGACATACATACATACGTACATACATACATACATACATACACATACATACATGTATACATATATACCTATATGCATATATACATATATACATCTATACATATACACACATATTTAT
>CAJNIZ010002338.1:0-13020 GCA_905231905.1 Symbiodinium pilosum | reverse complement strand
GTAGAGCAGAGTACATGTTTAGTTTCAACAGATACAAGGGCAGCGGTCTTTGTAGGGCTTGTGCTGGGCTTCCGCTTGTCGTTTGGGGGATGGGAAACCCCATTGGGGGGGTAGGGCAAGGGCTTACAGTTATCAGGGAGAGGGCTGAGGCCCTGAGCCCAAAACCCCTTCTCCTAATTACTCAAGGATATAGGCTGCAAAGCCTGGGCAAGAACGACTGCTGAGCAAATCTTGAGACGGGTTTTCAGAAGACCTTCTCTTTGTGTCACGTCTGACTTGTCGCTGTGCAAATCAGCCATGTTAGGATCTCACAAGGCTGATCCCAGTTGCGGGACATCCTCCGCGGCCGAAAACCCCAAATCCCAAACCGCAAACGAACCCTCTGCGATGCCCAAAACATCTCCGAATCATCCCTACAGGTAAGCTTGCTGATAGATTCATCGAGCTAAACCCCCGTGAAAAGCAGATACGAATTCCCCTTTCACCTGCAGGCAGGTTCGACGCCAGTGACTGCCACAGGTCTTCTTGAAGGCACCACTTTTAATAAAATACTAAATTATACCATAATATTTACAATAAGATATTATCATCTACCATACTATACTATAATATACTATAATATTCTAAAACATACTATAATATTCTAAAACATACTATAATACACTAAAACATACTATAATATACTATCATATACTATAATATGCTGAACTACTGATGCTGTTCATGCCAAAAGCCTACCGAGGAGGCTCTGTGAGGGCACGGCGTACAGCCCATTGGAGATTTAGGCCTCTCAAGCATCCGCGAAACAGAATACATTTGAAGAAGGTAAAAACTGTACAAGTAGGAACCACTAAAAGGGAGTATATGGGGGCTATATAGGGGCTATATCGAAATATCGTCTAGGTGTTATATGGGGCTAACATGTAAGCATATATATATATATACTGTACAGGTACTGGCAATTGCAGGGCTTCACATGCAGGATGTACGACTATGTGCTCAGGCAGGGAGCGACACACAAACCTACGGACTGCAAACATCCCTCCAGTACTAGGCATGCCTGTAGTTGTAAGCAATATGCTTTTCCATTCTCCCAATATAACCCCAATATTACCCCAATGGGTACCTATATACCCCATACACCCCCCCCCCCAACAAAAAACTGTTGCGATGACTAATTCCTGGGAAGGTAAACTCACCGTCCATGCTGTTCATAGGTCGCCGGTTGAAATTACTCCCCCCAATATATCATAATATACCACAATGGATAGTATCCAATATTAGGGGGAGTGGGGGGGTTTACGTACCATTAGGGGGTACTGGATTAATCTTACTCCTACCCATGACCATGATCACCACGGCAAGCAGCGCTACTCTGTTCCTCTCTGCTACCATTAGGGTTTAGGATTCAGGGTGTAGCATTTGTCCTTAACTCCTGTACGCATAAGCCTTGGCATCTTCCCTTCAACAAGGTTGGAAGACTGGCATTTCCAGACATATGAGTCCCCTTATATACCCCTAAATACTATAGTCAGAAGGGGATCCGGATACTGCAAACCCTAAGCTTAAGGGTTGAGGGTCTAGGGTGTTGCAAGCGCAACGAAAAGATGCCGGCGACGAATATTGGAGCGCGATAGTCTTAAGCTTCAGGGCTTAAGACTCTTATCTTAGAGCTTCGGGTTCATAGCCTAGACCTCTCAAATTCTATTGCTTGTTCCTGATTAGGGGTTGTAAATTGTAAGCCCTAAACCCTTTGTAAACTGCCCAGCGAGACGCCCCATAGCGAACCCCCATAAAAGGCAGGTACTGACATGGCTCCAGAAGACTAGGGCTGAATCGCTGTGTTGTAGGGTTTAAGGGTCTAGGGGTCTAGGGGTGTAGGATTCAGGAGTTGAGGGTTTAGGGGTTTAGGATTCAGGAGTTGAGGGTTTAGGGGTTTAGGATTCAGGAGTTGAGGGTTTAGGGGCTTAGGATTCAGGAGTTGAGGGTTTAGGGGTTTAGGATTCAGGAGTTGAGGGTTTAGGGGTTTAGGATTCCGGAGTTGAGGGTTTAGGGGTTTAGGATTCAGGAGTCGAGGGTTTAGGGGTGTAGGATTCAGGAGTTGAGGGTTTAGGGGTTTAGGATTTAGGAGTTGAGGGTTTAGGGGTTTAGGATTCAGGAGTTGAGGGTTTAGGGGTTTAGGATTCAGGAGTTGAGGGTTTAGGGGTTTAGGATTCTGGAGTTGAGGGTTTAGGGGTTTAGGATTCTGGAGTTGAGGGTTTAGGGGTTTAGGATTTAGGAATTGAGGGTTTAGGGGCTTAGGGGATTAGGATTTAGGAATTGAGGGTTTAGGGGTTTAAGATTTAGGAATTGAGGGTTTAGGGGTTTAGGGGTTTAGGATTTAGAAATTGAGGGTTTAGGGGTTTAGGGCTTCAGGGGTTTAGTGAAAGATTTAGGATTAAAGGGTTCATGGTTCCGGAGCATGCCTTAGCCCTCTGCGCCCTCAAATCAAATCAACACAAAACTCTTGTCCCAGACTCTGGAAGCTTAAGCCCCGGCACGGTAGACCCAAATCCTGACTCCCTACAGCCCAGTTCCTAAACCCTAAACCCTAAACCCTAAACCCTGACCAGAACATCAGACATCCTGCCAGGCCTGATTTTGATGATGTTTTGCGTCCTGCACAAATGGAGGTTTCCCTAAATTGGGGGTACCTTTTTGGGGGGTCCCTACAATAAGGAATATGGTATATTTGGGTCTACATTGGGGTTCCCCTATTTAGGGAAACTACCAAATGTCTAGGCTGAGGGTTTTGTGTTTAGGATAGGGCTGACGGTTTTGGACGCCTATGGTGGCGGTGAAGGGATCATGGCTAGAGTCAGAATCGATGACACATGACATTGCAGACATAGTCGGCGACAGCCGCAGCACCAACGGCGGTGGCATCGACGACAATGACGACTGCGGCAACGGCGACAACAGCTACTACTGCCACCGCGTTGTTTCGCGTTTTCCCCTTAATCACAGAACTGGGTCTCCCTGCTTAGATGCTAAACCCGAACTCGTAACACCAGTCGCATCAACTCCAACAGCCAGGAATTGAGCAGCTTCGGGTGTAGACCCGCAAGCCCCAAGCATGCGAGGTAGGGATCAGAGTCTAAGAAACAAGGCTCTTGTTATTGCTGTTGGTTTCTGTCGCATGCTCCACATGATTGCATTCAAAACCACATGGGTCTACAGCAAAACAACGCTTGCGGAAGAACATCCATGCATGATGATTATCAAGGATAGCCATAAGGAGACCCTGAACCCTAAACCCTAAACCCTAAAACTCCTGGTCCTGACCCCATGCGTGACTTGTGTGCTCTGGAACATAAATTCTAAACCGACCAGCAGGTGGTGGTCCTCAAAAGGGACGGAAAGAGAACCCGTCTTGCCCGGACGCTACCCGGCCATCAAGCGTGAGCCAAGCTGTAGCAGTGATGCGGTCGAGGGTTTGAGGTATAGGGTGTAGGGTCTAGGGTTTCGGGGAGTTTAAGGTTTGGAGTGAAAGGTACCCTTCTGCTTCACTCTGCAGTAGCCTTGCTGGAAGAAGCACCACAAAAACACAAGGCAGGTACAACCTAAATTGGAGTGTTGTGGATTCCACATAGGGGGGCCGCAAAAGGGTGAACATGTGCCCTGAAGTTTGGAATCCGTTTTACATGCGACCCCAAGTCCAAGATGAATACCATTGGCACCGCTAAGCTAGGAGCTCCATGCAGGGACGCAACCTAACAATATTCTAGAAAACCATGCACAAGCAATAGCAAAATGCTTCACAATTGGATTCTCAGATTTGAGCCTTCTAGGGTTTGGGGTTTAGGGACATACCCTTACAACAAAAAAAAAACAAAAAAAAACTGTAACCCTTGGGCCCCAGACCCTGAAACCTTTCAAAAACAACGGCTGACATATGGCATATCCACCTTCCTACTGGCCTATTGGTGGGAATGTCCTCAAAAGCTTAGACGGGGTATGCAAGGGAATGGAGGAATGGTAATTACAAGGTTGAGGGCTCAGGGTTTCTCGAAATTGTTGGCCCTTTTAAAGGTTTTTTCATATGGAAAAGTTTACAAGGGGCACTTGCACGCCGCGTCAAACACACCGCCTGTGCAACGCAAGCCATGCTGTTTCTTCAGGGGCTCATCTTGTCTTGCATCTTGCCGCCAAAATAGCGTCGATCCGTTTCGCAGCCTCCGAAGTCAAGATTGCGTCATGTTTCCTAGCTTTTACTATGCCGCAAGATTAACCCGGCCTATGTGACCCCGTAATGGGGCGATATTAAAATTCAGGGGCACCCTTTGCAAGTTCCAATATAGCAAGCATCATCTCCTAGGGGCATGCCTGTCTTGATGAACCAAATAGCCTAAACCCAAAGGCCCGCACAGGCCTCACTCAAGCCGATCTTCTCTGAAGGTTTTGCCCCAACCCTCTTCCGGAAATAAGGCTCCTCACCCTAAACCCTAAAACCCTAAACCGCGCAAGATCCGTAGCATCCCTATTTCTCCCTTGAGTCCAGAAGGGTACCCCTGTTTTGAGAAACCCTCTTTTGATCGGCATATTGCCTGCGTAGTGCTGGGTTCGTGTACTCATAATTTTGACAACCACCCAAATTACAGTGACACTATGATTCAGAGGCATCCAATGGGTTTATAGGGGTCTATATATGGGTCTACAGGGTTTGGGGTTTCCTCTTTGGCAATCCCCAGATCAAGGAATTTGGAATATTCGTGTCTACTAGTCTACACTAAGGCCCCCGATTTTTGGAAACTGCGATGGCTTTTAAACTCTGATTTTCTCTGAAAGCTCGAGAAAGCATCCGGCGAGTTCACTATAGTAGAATTTCAGACTATGAATGAAATTTAATGGTATCAAGGGCACGGAAAGAAGATCACGTCTTGGACACAGTTCTCTTCAGAGTTTCATGGGACCATCATCCGAATCCCAACTGACTGGCACGAACGCTGCCTAGACAATCTACCCAAAAAAAGGTTTAGGCATTCTTCTGCTCATATCCTAGTGCTGCGCTCCGCACGCACGAGTACGAGATCTCACCAAAATTTGGAACGCAGCTGAAACTGTGCAGAGACAACCTCAGCCCTAAGCCCTAAACCCTAACCCCAAACCCTAAACCCAAACCCTGAACCCAAACCCTGAACCCAAACCCTGAACCCTAAACCCCTCAAATTCCCCAAACTCTCGAAGGCAACAACAAGCTCTCAAAGGCTCTCAGCCGCACTCAGGGTAGTGTAGACCCAAAATGGGGATAATGGAAAAGAAAATGGAAACTACTATTTAGGGTTTAGGTTTTAGAGTTTAAGGTTTAGGGTTTAGGGGTAATGTAGACCCCTGATAAATAAACCCCCTTCCCTTGATAGGGAGTATAATAGGGATCCTAGTATTAAGACCCTTACAGGCAGAAGGTTTAGTAATCATGGGTCTACGTTAGAGACAATGCCCGGCCACACATATCCCTGCTGCAGCCGCCAACGGGTCAACAAGAAGTCCAAAAAACAGAGGACCCCTTCTATGCCCCCGAGATACTAGAATCCTTCCTTTTTTTAAGGATTTACTGAAGCCGGAATCCAGACCCAGGGCTGGTGAATTTTCAAGAAGTAGGAGCTACCCGCTTACATCCCCCAAAATTACCAGAATCCTCAAGTTGGGGCTGTTTAGGGTTTAGGGTTTATAGTCCCCCTGAAGTAGATAGAATATGGGGTATACGGGGATCCTATTCTAATATACCCAAAGCCATAGTCTATCTACTTAAGGGGGACTACAGTGTGGGGGGTTGGTTCAGGGTTCAGGATTTAGGGTTAGGGGTTTAGGGTTCAGGATTTAGGATTGTTGGAATTCCCTGTAGTTTTCATGCGGGGCGCTGGTACACGAGGATATGATGAGGTATCTTGGGGCCTTGCGGTTTGGGATTCAAGGTTTAGTGGTAATTCCAATCCATTGTTAGCTGTGGACTGATTCTGGATACCGTAGCATGTGTAGATAGGTACTTGCACTCAGCCAATACCTAAACCCTAAACCCTAAACAGCTTTCCCATTGCATGGAGGACTCGCCTCCGTGGTTGGTGGTCACCAAGCATGCTGCAAATCTTCTCAAGCTCCACTTCCGAGAGAACCTCCGGAGCGCAACAGAAAAGGCATCAAAAGTAGTTTCCATGTTCTTTTCCATTATCCCAGTATTACCCCAATAGACCCCTAATATTACCCCAATGGGTACCTATCTCCCCTACACATGTAATCCCCATATAACCCCTATATAATCCCTATATAAACCGGATATAACCCCTAAAATATAGTAGTTTCCATTTTTCTTTTCCATTAACACATCTGTTCTTCTTTGCGCAGGAAAAACGACCTCCGCCTTGAAACTAGCCCATGCTGGCTAGCTTCGCAGCCAGGGCCGCAGTTCTTTACATGCAGCGCTATAGAGCCCCCCTTAAGTAGATAGAATACGGCTTTTGGGTATATGATAATAAGATCCCCATATCCCATATTCTATCTACTTAAGGGGGACTACAATCGTGGCCAATGGCCCGTGGTGACCATGTTGCATCACACATTCCCCATGCTCTTCAGCTCAGGGACGGAGATGTCACAGTATGATGCCTAAAGCTACGAAAAACTTCTGGAGTCTGGAGTACCAAGCTTGCGAGCTGGGGAGTCTCACTTCGGAGGTACCCCACTTCAAGCCTCTACTGTGGCTACTGGGCGACTATTGGATTCCTGCGCCGGTGTTCCAAGGACCTCCCCAGAAACAGCTGCCACAGGCTTGCCGACAGCTCCTGCTTGACCCTTCGTCACTTCACCCACCCCAGGTGCCCCAAGGACCTGTCCAACTGTGTCTGCTACTGGTATGCCCAAAGCATCTGCGTGGCTGGCCTGTGTAACTAGATCAAGTGCAGCCTGCGTGGGGCCGCACCCCAAGTAGACAGCGCAAACATCGTTGAACACGCTGTCCAAGCACCAGATCATCAGCGGCACGATCCCGGTAGTAGTAGGATCGGACGCAGTGTCAGGGGCATCGCCAGACTCCCCAAGCGTCAGGCCTGTCCTGTAGAAAAGTAAGAAGGCGACTCCAGCGCCAACGAACATGCCGTAGAAGAGGCTGGTGCCCACGACTGCAAGCACCACCTGAGGTCAGGGAACTCGCCCCAAGCGTTCGTATTACTCGTCCTTCCAGCTGTGCTTTCCGTGACTTAAGGTGATCTTACAAAATCTCACTTCTCTGCAAACGCCGCTTTTTGCCCTTCTATCACATGTCTTGAAAAATTGCTAGACCTCACTCTATGACCCTTGCTGTTTCCCATTGTGGGCACCAGATAGAGATTGGTTTTCGCAACAGACAAGGCGGTGCTCAGTTTGCCAGGGTCTTGCATCGGCATGGCCATCTCCACACTGCGTACCACTGACCGCAGGGATGTGTATGCTGACCACGAGAAAACACCATCCTCCAAATTATTCCGTAATGCCCCGAAAGCTTACGTAAACTTCATCTGCATGACAGCTACGAAGTCTTTAAACACACTTTCTGAAGTTACTACCCAAGCGTCGAGGACCACGAGGAACACTATTGCCAGCGTGCCGGCTGCCACCACAACGCGGGGAAAGGTTGCATCAGCCCACAAATCACTGCCAAGAAGAGCCAGCAGGACGACGACGACCGCGAGGATCACAAACATTACACCAGTGATGGATTCTGCATGGGTTGTTCGGCGCATGTTCTTGGTTTGCTCTCTACCCGCATGTATCTCTGACATCCGGAGGATGATCCTCTTCAAAAGGACGTTGGTGATCGGATTGAAGGCCAGAGGTACACTTGCCAAAACATCAAGCTGAGTGGGTTCACCGCATGTCAGGCGCGCCAGACTGATGCAGCCAACGGTGTTCACGATGCTGGCAAAGACTAGATACTCTACAGCCCGCTTACCCAGTCACATCTAGGCGATGGAACTTCATACATCCAAACAAGGCTCACTGAAAGGCATGCCCATGAGATTCCCATGGTTGATGCGAAGACGTACATCGCCCCGGATGTAATTGCCGACTGTCTACTGCCGGCATCTAGAAGGAAGCACTGCTCAGGGGGCCAGAATGCAGAATGAGTGATCCACCAAGGAAAAGCCGTGGTAATGAGAGCCAATGCAAAGAACACGACCAAGGACAGCAGCAAGGTTGGCAGTCTACCCAACTTCCATAGACCACAGCACCAGGAGATTCCCACAGCAGAAGCACTGGAAAGGAGGCAAATCAGGATCCTGAGTTGCTGTTAAGGAACTCAAATTAAGTTACCATTCCAAGTATATACAGTACATAATAGGGCTTCCCCAGTATAGTAACTGAAATTGAGTTCCTTAACAGTAACCCAGAAGAAGGATCATCAGCAGGATGCTTTCCGCTAGGACTGGAGGCCTGCAATGAGCTCCATACTCCGGGTCCAGGCCTGTGCAGGCCCAGGCTGTGGCCCAGAAGCATGGCAAAAGCCATAGCTTTCCCATGGTCGCACTGGGTTCTGGGACTTAGGGCTTAGGGTTTAGGGCCTAGGGCTTACGGGTTTAAGGCTTAGGGCTTAGGGTTTACGGGTTTAGGGCTTAGGGCTGAGGGCTTGGGATGCTTAGGGTTGGGTATCTGAGCCGCCAAGTGCAACTCAGGCACTTGGGGTTCAGGGAGTCTTGTAGGCAAGGAAAACGAATGCCGGGGATCATGGCACTACAATCTGAACAGTCTTCATGCGGTGACAGCTACTGTATCAAAGTCACAACAATAGCCACTCTAACCCTAAATCCTAAACCAACTGCCCTGAGACCAGCCAACGCGCTTTTGGCCTTTGCAGTCAACTCCTGGCCCCGCATCCAATATGCCTTACGTATATAAGCTATAGTCTACTTTAATGGCAAATCAGATGGAAAAAATGAAAAATGAAATGGAACCGGTGGTTTATAGGGACATAGGAGCCATAGTCTTAACTCCTAGAATTCCCCTTTATACTTCCCTAAATAGTATATAGTCCCCTATATCACTATCGGCCTCATATAGCTGAGGCCTGCAAGTTTGCCCAGAAACAACACTACGGGCCCTTGGTCTGCTTCAGAGGTTCCAGTTATATCCGTTGAAAGCGTGCATGAGGCGGCCTATTCTAGGATATTTTAAGGGGTTTGAACTACAAGGTCCATACCCTAAGCTTTGGTCCAGACTACAGAATATAGGAAATGTATAGGGGGTTCATAATCTAGAATCTAGGGATTATACCAAGCGTTGGGCTGGCTCTTCGAGCCTAGGAATGGATTGCTCGCGGATTGCTTGAGGTCCTGTACTCTGCACAACAAAGTTAATGTGACCGGGGCTTGTAATCATGGCAACTATGTTATCATCCGTATTCAGGACGCCGCTGTACTGTAAAGATGGAGCTTGTGAAAATCCAAGTCTATTGTCAAGGGCTAACCCTAAACCCAAACCCTGTGTTCTCAGGGAAAGGAAACAACTGGCCTTTGGTTAGCTAGGTATGACAAAATGGATCCTTATAGTAGGCCCTATATGGCCTATTATAGTGGTTACCATTTTCTTTCCAATCCCTTCTGAACCCTAAACCCTAAACCCTAAATTGTAGTTTCCATTTCCTTTCTATTCCTTCATTCCTAGCTAACCAAAGGCCAGACAAATGATGTACAGGTTCATTGACGGCAGGCCTGTGAACTCTCTGGTGGTGACGGAAGCCTGGCTGCTTCTGTTAGCACAGTGGATAAGGCTGTGGATGATTTGAAGGTAAATTTTGGCATGGTTATGTAGGCATTGTAAGGGAATTAGGCCCTAAACTCAAAACCCCTTCCGTGCTAAGGGCTCAGGGCAGACCATCATAGAGCATGCCGTGCTATGCAGAGGCCGGACTGAATGCCCATGGACCTTCAGACTTCTTATCTTTCGGACCAACGACATTCCAAGGACAAACATAGAACGATACACAAGTCGATGCCAAGCTCATGGTAGGTAGCCCAAACCAAATTGACAAATCGATGTAAGGCCTCGAATGATGCTGGGGACCGCCATTGATGCACAATGTAAGGAATCCCCTCCTGCCTCACTCTTTTTCCCATGGATCTGACTGGGTTACAACTTTCTTAACCATGTCCAACTATTCTTTCCTAAGCAGTTTAGGGACAGATCCTACTGTATGGTACAGGATTAAGCCTATACGCACGACTGAGAGGGTTGTGACTTAGCTTGGAGGTGCAGGTTTGGATACACGGCAAGGGAACCTGGCAGAAGCTCAGTACGCTAAACTTCTGGGCAAGTGTCAGCTAGCTTGAAGACCTGGATCCTAAAACCTCCCTCAACTATCTGGTGCTGAGTAGGGGAAGAAGGAATGTGAACCCGATATAGACCGCAATATACTATAGTCCGACTTCTAGGAGACCCTTGATTTTGGGAAATCAGCTCTCCCAGTAAGAAAGCACATGACAATTACTCAAGGGCTCTATTGCTCTGTTCCTTACTCACTACTAACCCTAGACCCTAAACCTTCTATTTCTCTGTTCCTTAGTCAGTACTAACCACCAAAAGAAAATCTGGACCCAAAACCAACGGGGCTTGCAGCTTCCTGCAGTGGCTACACAGTTATAGGGTTTAGGGTTCAGGGCTTGGGCTCTACCAGCCAGACTCGCCAAAGACACTGAAAACAGAACTGCAGAAGCTTTGCTCATCTTCCGAGCGAGTCAACCTGCTGAGTCAAGCTGCGTATGCTCTTATACGGACATGTTTGGGTATGATAGAACCATATTGGAGTAGATGATGTTGGGGAAGTAAACAGGTATCATTATACGGGTATCTTGGGGGCAGTAAATTTAGCTATGTTGGGGTTTTAGAGTGGTTTTTGTTTTAGATGTTATAGTGGCATGGCGCAACCCACGAAAAACCAGAAATGGTAGCATACGGCGCAAAGCCTCCAATCAGGATCAGCAGCACGCTGGCGACCAAGAGAAGAACACCTCGCGAAAGCACGAATCAAAATGCCTGAATGCCTTTGCTCAAACGGACTTCAAAAGATTTCCTCAGCAAAAGCTAGGGTCCAAGTTTCCCGAGCATAGGCTGCAGTATTTTTCAACTGAAAAGTCCAATATACTGTACTAGACCATAATGCACTATCATATATCATACTATACCATGACATATTACACATATACTATAATCTATCACGATTTACTATGTTGGCTCTCAACATGAGGTTACTAGTAGTAGCAAACATACCACATTCCCTAAACCCTTGACCCTAAGCCCCAAACCCTAGCAGTTGTAATGGTCAAGCCTAAGGCAACACAAGTTTGCGGCCCTGCCTTGAGATGGGGTTCTGGGGTTTAGGGTTTAGGTTTTAGGGTTTACAGTTTAGGGTTCTCAAACGGTGCACAAAGGGATTACAAGCAAATTCGGGGGAGGTCCTCCTTGAGGAATATACAGGAACTGCTTAATCTTTTTTAGGGGATATGCAATAAATCATAGGGGTATCATATAAGGATTATATTCTGTTACTCTCTACTAAAAACAGGTAAGACGATTCTGAGAAATGCCCATGTGAACCTCCCGCCTTCAGGTGGCCCTCAAACAGTGCGAGGCGGCGCTCATCCTGTGACTTGAAGCCTGACACAGTTGAGTTGTGAAGGCTATCGAGCCTGGTGACGTCCTCAGAGACGGGGACAGCACTCAAGACAAGGGCTGGTTACCTCTGAGCTATGTATGGAGTTTTTGGGCGAAGCAGAGGAAGGGTGCCACTTTGGAAGCAAGCCCCGCTGTGGTGCTCCTTCCGGATTCGTTTTACTTTTGCCGCCCTCAGCCAAGACCAACTCACTGACCCTGAATGATAAAACTTCACGTGAACTGGGTCCGCATGAACTAACTAAGCTAGAATTCAACGCAAAACTCATAACAGCAAGCAAGCATGCAATGATTTGGAAAGCTTCATGCTGACGCACGTACAGATTACTGTACAAGCACACTTCATTACGGAAAGCATCGGCAGCAGATCTCATCTTAAACCCTAGCCCTGAGTCCTATGTGAATAAATATATATATATATATACACGCCAGGTTGCCCCTGAGGGGACCATAATACATGCCTTATCAGGAAACAGGAAAAGACATACCCAGCAAGTCCAGCTACACTGGTGACCTTCAGCAATCACGGCACGTTAGGGGCAAAAGACGTAAGCTTCAACGTGTGACGTTGGAGACCACAGAATCAGAAAAGCGGAGAATTCAGCCATGCGGGCCATACAGGCCCTTTGAACAATAACAAGCATCCTACCAGGATGTGGTTGAAATCCGCTATGTAGCTATATGAGCTATGGCCTAAACTCCTAGTATCCCCCTTAATAACCCCTATAGTAGTCCCCTATAGAATCCCCTATATAACCCCTTTTAATTTTGGAGTTTAGACTATAGTACATATGACAAAATCATACGAAATCAGGTTCTGGACATTAGTTTCAAAACGCAGGCCGGCAACTACTCTGAACCAGGGAAAGTGTGGCAATCAGGGAGACGATGTGAGGTCATGCAAGTCAATAACACGACCCTGAAGCTCACGCACCAGACCCTGAAAGCAATAGAAGTCTGCATGAGGACCGCCAGGACGGAGTCCTTTTTCTTTAGGTTCACTTGCTTGGGGTTTGTAGGGAACATGGTAACACATTATAGTTCGTATACTGATTATGAAAGAATTGTATTCCCATAATTCCCTACTAAGCACCGGTAAGTTTAGGGTTGGACCAACTGTAGGGGAGGTTTCTCCCCAGCCCTGCACTGGCAAAGGTGCCTGGCTCCCCCCTAAACCCTAAACACTGCGCACGCAACACGCACAGACATCAATCAACCCTGTTTGGTGAGCGCAACAGGTTGCCAGTGAGGGAAGAATGCTCCTTGTGCCCACAACCCCTAGGGGCTTATATAGGGGACTCCTATAGGGGTTATTAAGGTGATACTAGGAGTTTAGACCATAGC
>CAJNIZ010002337.1:110618-128833 GCA_905231905.1 Symbiodinium pilosum | reverse complement strand
GGTTGGACATCTTTGTTTTTAACGTACCCAGTGGAAAAACCACCCGCCAGGAAGGTTGATCAACGCGCTGAGTCGCATAGAGAGCCGCAAAGCAAAGTGCAAATGGACATGAGGAAAAAGGCGTCAGAGGATGGGCCTCGAGCCCATACCTTGGGCTTTTCCAGAATCCAGATTGCCAGGAAGGAGCTGCAGATGCAGAATGGCCGAGACTAGGTCAGACTGATCGTACTGATCCTATGCCGGCCATGAAGCGCTCCAGGAATGCACCTAATCCAAAGCGAGGTGCTAGAAGCGGGAGTACCGCCAACGCAACGCAGGGACCGCCAGAGGACCATGAAATTCCTGAACGAGGGTGGACAGTGAGCAACTGCCCACCCTTTATGATACACAACAAACAGCACCTGTCAAAGGACTGCGCTGCAGGGATAGTCGCCAATGGGGCCGGCGTCGTCCCGGGAATTTACCTCTTAGACAGAACGCCAATCCCGGTCACAAGGTCTGAAGGGAGCCAAGTACAGCTCTACTGGCCCTTCCACAGCAATGAGACTTGCCAGTCAATTCTTGTCTCACCATGCCTTCGAGGCAACCTCTGTCCCAGAATCCAAGGACCTTAAGTCCCCGTGGCAGCAGCCCCTGCATGTATCGTGAACAGCTGAGCTCACGCGAAAACTTCTTGCCTGCGAGCAGCAGCATGGGAGAGGCTCCTCTCTCACCAACGGCCAAGAGCCGACTATGCCCGATGCCGGAACAACTCCCGTATGACAAGCTGTATCTCACACTGCAAGAAGTCCAGGCCGCTAGAGAGGATTTTCCGCTTCTTATCACTGTCGATAAGAGGCCACCCCAGTCACGCCTCCCGAGTCCAGACAGCCTCAGAGCACCGTTCAAACGCCGTGGAGGTATTTGCAACCTCCACCGCCTAATCATGAACCATCGGGCAGAGCTTGGCGCCGCTCAAAGAGAGGAAACACCCTCCCAGTAAACCGCTCGCAAGCCCTTGCCAAGTAGCCTGCCGAACTGGGGAGATGAAGGGTATGGGGCCGCGGGCCCCTACCCGGATCCCCCAATATGAATAGCGTGCAGTTTGAGTCCCACGCCTGATGGCAGGTAGCAGGATAGCGTGCAGTTCCAGGTTATGGAGACGCTGGGAAACCTGAGTCCCATGCCTGATGACGTAGGGAGGAACAAGTTTGAGACATTGGGGAAACTTTTATACCTTATTTTAACAACGTTTCCCCCATTTCTTGGATTGTTAACGGAAAGTTTCACCAAAGGTACGACACATAGCAGTATGTTGGATGCTACTGGCGCCCCGTGTGTGTGCTTACTGATGTTTCATTAGTCTCATGAGATTATGCCAACGTGTTATCTGACTGTTGTCTTGCTGTTGTCCTACTGTTTTTGTTCATTAGGCGCCGGTACGTAAGGTTTCCAACATAACGGATGGCTTTCACACAAGATGATTGCCGAACACCCAGTAGTCGGCTCGCCAGAGACACGAAGTACCTTCATGAATGTTGGTCTTTATACGTGTTTTTTGGCTTAATCAGTGTCTTGTGCTTGTATTATATTTCGTGTCTTACGGCGACTGACTCCGTTAGTAAGAGTAGCGCCCACACGCCCAAAACAAAAACAACATTTCTCCAAGGAGAAGAAGCCAACGGATCCTCCCCTGAGGTGGTTGCAGGGATCTCCTTCCACGAGTAAAGTGCTGACTTGGATGGTGTGCCCCCTAATGCAACGTCTGAGGGATTTGAACTCAGGGTCGGGGTAGCCAGACTCACCAAGAAGTTTCCGCCATAACAGGACGGATTTTCCACTCAGCACTTTTTGGGCGTGGGTCGGCAATGAGGCCTGAAATCTAGCCTCCTCTGCCGCCATCTCTTTGCGAAGCTGCGTCAGCCACTGGACGGCACCTTGGCAATGGCAGAGAGGCCCTGCGTCATAATAAAGAAGGCATTCTCGTTGACGTTGTTGTCTACCAGCCGGCTATCAAGAAAAGGGTGCCCAGCAGAGATAGTTTTACGCACAAACTCCTCCTTAGAGTGGTAAACGGCATAGGTGGCTGCTGCTACGAGTGAGCTACTTCCGGACGCTCCCTTTTTTTTGAATTAAGTAGGCAATACTCGGACTCTGGCAAAGGCTGACGAAGGAAACTTTTGTACTCGGGCACCAGAGGAGGGCGCCGACGGGCCTGGGCAAGGGCCTGCTCTGAATGGCGGGCAGCGCATGGACATGCAGGGCTGCGGCATACTTCTGGCGCAGCAAAGCTGGCGGCCTTAGTGTTAGATTGACGCAATCGTTTGGGCTCTCCAGCTTTTGTGCTCATGGAGGCCATCGCAATCGCAGGCAAGGGGGCCCAACTCGGAGGCTGAGGTCAAAAAGCGGGTGCGCTTGTCACGGGAGCCTCCATGCATGCACATGTCGAAATTGACCGCAGACAGACGGCCACACCAAGCTATGAAGGAGCGATTGGCAGTGGCACGAATGACGAATGTAGTGAGCAAGCACGCCACATCCAGGACCGAGCCGAGTTTTCGACGGTAACGCGCCAGCCTCTTTTGAAAGCTTGCAAAAAAACCTGTATGGACCTCTTTGCCATTCAGGACTTGGACTTCCTGCCCATCATCGGACTCACACCAAATGCCTCCTTGCCAGAAGGCTGTCAGAGGAAAGACTGCATTCAAAGTTGATGCCAAATTGTTTTTATCCAGATGCGGATCGGCCTTGATGTTCTGGATAATGGCAAGGCTACTGAAATAGAAGGTCCAGAGGGGCGTTAGCACGCACAAAGGCGCAAAACAATTTGATGGACTGGGGGGAAGCAGGTGACATTCTTCTTGACCCCAGTCATGTTTCCATGAACCCAAGCCCCCCCTCCTTATCAGTGGGGACAAAACTCGCATCGAGCTCTCTGCCAGTGGCGACGCGAGGCAGGTAGGCGCCAGCCTACAGTCGGTGCTAGGCAATATTCGCACTCCAGTGCACGTTGCCATTCTCGTGATATCGGGTCCGTTGTGGCCAAATCCTGTATGGATGTAGGGCCTGGACGTAGTGACCGATGCATGGGTGGGGGAGTGTGTTCTCGTGTGGCCCCTGACTTGCCCATGACCAAGCGTGAGCTTCCAGCAAGAAAAGATCGTCCGCTACAATGATTGTGATTTTTGTGAAGAGTGAAATTTTGTATTATATATTTTGGAGTTCTGAGTAGAAGTTTTGGCATAAGCGGTTTAGCATGTAGGGTGTAGGGCAGGGTTCAAGATTGATGGTTTTGGTAGAGTTTAAGGGTTTTCAACACAATGGTTGGGGTTGAGTGATTAGGGATAAGGCCTAACTCCTCGGGTTTAACCGCCGCAAAGTCGTTCAAGAGCTCCAGGTGGTGACGCCTACAAGGCCTTCACAGACGGAGCTGCTTTTGATCTCCTTTTGGGTTTGTGTTGGATGCATATGAGGTGTTTGTTTTGTTGTTTTGTCAGTGGGTGGGTGGTGCACAGTTGAAAGCTCTAAAACTCCGACAATTCCCAGAAAGTCGAAAAGTTGGAAAAGCACCAAAAAGTCGGCAGGCGCCGAAAAGTTAGCCCGAAAGTGGCAAAGTCCAGGAACATCGGAAAATCGAAAAGTCGAGCAGGCACCGAGAAGTAGTGAAAATTTGACTATTCGGCTTTTGCTTGTGGTTCTTGGGCAGACAATTTCAACGGGGGCGCGTAAGGGTAGCCAAGGCTTAGCCAAGGCTTAGCCAAGACTTAACCAAGACTTAGCCAAGGCTTAGCCAAGGCTTAGCCATGCAGCAATGGCATGCAATGGCCAGGCCTACGATCCGCTCGTGTTTATGATGTAAATTTTGGAAACACGGCATGTTCCGCTTTCCAACCCAAAGTTAAAACAAAGTACGCGAGTCGCGTAATCATCCGTATGTTCTTGGGAATGGCTTCCCTATTTGGCCTTGGTTTGAACTGAGGGGAGTCCGCAACCACAAAAAGTTGTGGAAGAAGTTGACGAAGATTGGCGGAGTGCACAGCTACACCTCGGACATCTTTGCCCCATTCAGGAAAACACGTGTGGCGCGTTTTACATGTGGCGCGTTCTCAGCTTTGCAATGGTATAGGTTTTCATTATTTTGATTGCATAAATTTGGATATGTTAGATTGCGCTGGACTGTGAATATTTGGGAGTGCCTGCCATAAAACTTGGGGAAATAATTGTAATGTTTACATTCACGCTTTGCTGAATTTTTTTTTGTAGTTCTGCCCTACAATGCAGCCTTGCCCATGATGCTTCGACATTAGAAGGGCATTCTTGTTCACCACAATATTGGATGCCGCATTGTTGGCCGAAGCGCTACCGGGGGCCCAGAATTGGGCGTATTCCTCTTGGCGGCGCCGACGGGTCGCAGTGTGTGGCCCTCACGGGCGGAGGTCCAAGGCTTGAGGTTGCTGGCTTCAAATCTCTAAAGGTTTTTGGGATCAGAGTCAAGTTCTAAATTTGGCAGTTATTCTACATAGCGTGCGTTTGGCAGTGGTGATTTGAAGAAACTGCTTTGGGGTGTCCGTGCTTTGCGAACGTCGATGCTTTACGTCGAAGTTCCAGTTCCTACGGACTTCATATAAGTATTGATTCCACGCCAAGCTTACCCTGCAATGGTCTATGATTAAGATGCTTGTTGCAAGTACTGTTGTGCCAACCTTTGGTGCCGGTTTCATTTGGGTGGCAATGGTTCTGTATCTCCTGATGGCATTCGCGTCAGGTTGTTTGGTCCTTCCAAGCCATGCTCCGCAATTGTCAGCAGGGGGGACAAAACATGAAATTCCACCCGGATTGTTTTAATTCCCTGCACGCCCATCTGTTCGAGTGCATTTGGCAATTTCCATCACAAATTTATGATTTTTCAACCCTCCCTGACTCTTTGCAACCCGAAGTTTTAAGCCTGAAGCTGTAAACTGCAAGGCTGGCGTCCTTGCCTTCAAGTACATGGCGGTAGCTGGGCATGTTGGCTGTTTGTGTTTTGCCGCGCTTATGTGTTTCAGGTCTTGGGTTTAGGGGTTTCTGAGCGTTATGCTTTGAGCTATACGCGGTGGGTTTAGGTGCAGAGGCCCCCTAAATTTGGTGCGGGGTTCTCGGGCTTTGGCTCCAGGATTCAGGGATTGAAAGTGTGGAGAAGCTTTCATACATCCGGCAATACAACTCTTACCATACAGGTTCTTTTCGGTCCCCAACTCTTGAATTCGGGAAACAAATACAATCAATACATCAACAGCTACGCACGTCTACGACTGTGAACTTGCAATCAAGGCACTACCGGCCCGCAAATCTTCAACTTCAAGCTTCAACAGTAATAAGCAACTTACCAAAAAACCTAAAAATGAAACCGCTTAGGTCGGATACTCGCTGTCAGGGCCTTGGCGAGCCTGAGAGTTTTGCTCCCTGAGAGTTTCGCTTCAACGAGACAAGCCAAGCCTGGCGGTAGTGACTGTTGGGTTTAGGATTTGGGGGTTTTGGGGTTGAGTAGGGGGTTTAGGATGGAGGGTTTCGCGCCTTTAAAAGTCCCCACATAGCACGGAAAGCTTGATTAATTCTTGGTTCCGGGCTTTGGGTACAGGGTTTTGTGCAAGGTTGAAAATGAAAAGGTCCTGCACCGATACTCTGCAACCAATATAGCACATATTTTGCATCATGCTAGGTTCGAGAACAAATCCTTGATCACTGATGTTTTTGTTTCTGGCGGACTATGCCACAGGGGTGGGATGTCTTTGATTTTCTGTGCGGCGTGACGCAGAGGTTGCTTTGATCATTGAATAGTTGTACGCAAATCGCTAGATTTCTTGGAGACCCCTAAAGCACCCACACGTGTCCTCAGATCCTCATTTTTCAAGGTCCTGTTGCAAGCCCGAAACAAGTGCACAGATAAGCACACTCGTGATCCTCAATTTTGCAAGCTCACAAGCCCAAACATCAATCCCCAATTCACTCTGTGAAGCCGTCATATACATGTCTGTCCCCTCTACATAGCTGAAATGCATCAAGCACATGTTTGTTACCAAGATCCCAAACTGGGGCTTGGAATTTGGAAGACAACCCTAGCCCCACTCCAAACATTGTACAGGTAACTTCACATTCTTATCCCTAGACGCTGCTCCCCTTATAGCCCCAAACCCGAGACCCCAAACTCTAAATTCATTGCACCCATTTCAAGATGCTTCCTGGTCCGAGGCCCGTAAATGTCACCTTTGGAGGTTCCCACAAGATCCAGATGGAGTTGGATGCGGAGAACAGAGGCTTCATGGGTTTTCCGGGCTTTTTCAGGAGATATTTTGGTGCGAATCAGGACCTTGGGATTGTAACAGCTTAGGGGGGGGGAGCTGCGTTTGTGGCAGTGGGTGCTGGCTTCAAGCTGCAAAATTGGACAACCCTGCTATGCAGCTGTAGGAGGAGCAGACCCTCCCCCAATGCATAACGCCTAGGGGTCGTCGGCCTTGATCGTAGCCTTTGAGCATGTGAAGCAGGACCTTTGGTAGGATGTTTCCGGAGATCGTGGAACTTTGAGATTGTATCGGTGGCATGGTTGCGTGCAGACGTCCTTTCAAAGGTTCCATGAACCAGCCATAAAATGTGACATTTACTCACGTCTCTAATTATATCCTGGCGTGAGATTTTGTCTGGTGGATGGAACCTTGTCAGACTATGCACAGTCTTAACTGACTATGAAAAAGAATAACATGCCAATTCCATAGTTGTGAAACGTTGCTGCCACCAATCCACGATTGAGGGTGCATGCAGGGTTTCTAATTGCGTCCTGCGACCTACCGATTAGACAGTCCCCTTCTGAAGTTTCGCGCTGAGAAGCCTTGAGATTCAGAAGCCGGAGAACAAAACCCCCGCATTGTGGATCGGACGGATGTCTGTCTTATGCAATGTTCACCCCTCGCGGTTGGTGTTAGGCTTAAATGGTTTCGGGTCCGGGGTCTAAGTTTGACTTTGCGCATTCACAATTGCCTTCCGCTACTCACCCTAGCTCGAAACCTCTAATCGCGCAAGCCTTACGCACGTAAATGGAACCTTTTAGGTCCACCTCTTCTGAATCTTGCTCTGCCTCTCTACGTGAAGATCCCGGTGGCAGAACTGGTGCCGAACCGGGAAAGTCAGAAGTTGGGAGATTAGATTGCAGTGATCAGTTGGGAGATTAGATTGCAAGCGTGTAGGCTCGATGAGAGGTTGGATATTGAGGGACTGGCGTCTCTAGCCTTCGGGCCATGGCATTTTTGAGAGAACCCGCATGATGCCGTTGAAGGACCACATCCGGCGTTCAAGCATTGCCAATAAGGAAGAAGATTGTGAGGTTACTACTGCTGAGGGTGCTGTCGCAAGTTTTTTGGGGCTCTCCATAGCTTGTTTTGGCACATTATGATTTCGACAATGAAGGCAAGAATCTTTTGTAAACTATCTGGGCTATTCCTCAGTTTTACAGCTGAATCTAGAGGGATGCAGCAGTGCCGCAGGATCGGCGCTCATCGTATCTGAATGAGCATATGATGAGCTAGATGTGTGTTGCAGCTTTTGACAAGCAAGCACGCAAAGAAATGCGCACATGAGGAAGGATCCCTGTCAGGGCTCCCTTTTTCCTGGCGACCCACACCACTAGTAAACCTTCCAGACTTTGATCTTCAGGCCGAATCCACAATGAGGCTGCGTAAAGTACGTGCGCCCAAGGGACATGCAGGGATTCTGGGCAGGGAGACTTCCGAGTTTACATCAGTAAGTCTCAGATGCCTTCATGATTGCTTTTTTTAGCTTATTTGAGCTTTTGTCCGTTTACAAACCCAGTGCAAACTCCAGCCATTTATGCACCCTCAACCCTGAGCGCGCATCCCCTGCCGTAACAAAGAACTATGTTCCATGACGCTGTGGTTAAGGCCTTACCCCTTGCAGCATTTTTACACACCTCACGTCCTCACATTTGTCCTGAATCCCTAGTCCTCTGCACTCGAAGCCAGATCGCGTATCTGGCAGATTGCACGAAGGTGTGCTGCCTAGTACGTTTCAGGAGGTTTAGCTTGCAGGGATCAGATGATCAGAACGGTTTTTTGGTGATGGTGAAGCCTCCTACAAGGAGTCGTAGGGAGTATGCAGAGATTGTTTAAAAGGGCTGCGCTTGGAGTACACAAGGGTGCAGAGCAGAGGGTTTAGGATCTAGGCTCTGGGCTAAGTGGGATACTCTTACTCTTTTCATTGTTGTTCCAAATACCGCAAGGACATCAGATAACATCGCTGTCATTCGTTCTCTCCTGTGATTTGCATTGCAACCCAGAATTTATGAGCGCGACTGCACGGTCCCATGCATCATCGGCACAAACCTGAAATCCCAATGACCAGAAATCATGCGTGAGGAGTTGCAGGGAGGTGGACAGGTGCGCCCATAGCTCGATTCCTTACCCCAGACGTCTGATTGGAACTTAGACCCCTTTGTTTTCATCATCATCATCATCATCATCACCATCATCAGCATCATCAGATAATATGAGGCAATGGTAGGCGTGTTTGGCAATTTAAGAACTCTGTGTCATTTATTGGAAGCTTAGTCAGAGAATGTACACTTTAAGGTGAGCAGCCTCCTCCAGCAGTAGAACCCTGCCTGGAACCCTCAGCGCTTAGATGGCTTAGCCCATCAGCTTGACAGCATAAGTACAAGAGCTTCCTGTAGGGTTGAGGTTGCATCAGTCTCGTTTCTCAGTGACCCAGACACCAAACCCTAAGACGTGAACTTTGAAGTCACGTGATCTTGTTGTATTAGTGGGCACGATGGGGGAGGAAATCATATATGTGGCAGATGAACCATTCTCGCTGGGAATTACGACATTTCACTGCCCGTCTTGTTTTGCAACAAGCCGTGAGGTGTATTTAGAAGCCTGAACAACTAAAAACACTATCATCCTTTTGCACTTCTGCTTGTTATCCGCGAAGCCCTGTTCCAACTACTTGCGCACTCACATATTCAGAATTCAGGAGGTCACCCGCTTTGCCTGCAAGAAGGTACTTCTCTCTTCAGAGTCGGATACTATCCAGAACATGATACCTCGATCTGGTCTTACGTTGAGCTGCTCATTGCTCACATCAAACATCAGATTTTGAAGACCATAACCCCTTCCACCTATCCTAAAGCCGCCACTTAAAAGTACATTCAGCGACAGTGTACTACATACATTATTGGCATATTTGTCATTCGACTTTTTTAAGATAGGGGGAGCTGATTGGAAGAGGAGCAGATTGGCAAGGACCAGCTTGCCACACGTTTAGACGATGACGACCCGCGATCGTTTATGGAGCTCCTCTTTCAAGGAAAATGCTCAACCTTAACAACAACCTCAATGACCTCCTGCGACAAGCGGGGCGTTGATATGTCTGACTCAATGGTGTTTGCTGACGAGCGATGCCGCTGTTTGCCGGGCGCTGCCCTACACCCTTGAATTCACGCCTTGATTCACTACAGGTAAACGGCATGACCCTCAACTCATGAAATCTGCCGCCCTAGAGTCAGAGCATCCCTAAACTCTATGTGCACGTAAGTGACATTACCATCAGGTACTCCCCGGAGCCCTGCAGTACAGCGCATAGGAAATCCAAGCACCAAACACAGGCTTCGCAGCCGGCAGAAGCAGACAGGAAACCTGTGGAGGCGGTCCGAGCCACGAAGGACTCAGCCTTTTGTGCAGGGCCTGAAGAATCATAGGTCCAAGATTATCTTCGAGTCTTTTCCATCAAGGCCGCTCCCAATGCCCTGCAAAGCTTGAGGACCGGATCCCCGACCCGAAACTTTCTGCAAACCAGGGCTAGGTCCCAGCCCTGGCCCCAACCCTTCCAGAGAGCTGCTGTCAAAAGGACAAGGTTGAAGAGGAACCTGTACTTCCTCGGCCGCCCCCGCCGCCCCCAGAGAGGAGAGAGGCGGGATGTAGAGCTTAGCATTTTGGGTTCATGCTGCGTTTTTTTGGGGTTCATGGATAAAGATATGCTGTTGCGCTTTGGGACCCCTAAACTCTAACCCCAAAACCACGGGTTTGCAGGCCTTTCAGCCAACAGCTCTACTATAGAACCTCGTCGCCCCAAAGACAAAGCTTTGAACCTCCAGCTTTCGTCCCTTCAAGTTGATGCCTGAACAACCCCAAAACCTAAACTTGACACCGCATTTCGAAAACCTTCGACCCCCTAAACCCTGCATGAAGCCTGATGGCTGTTATATTCGCCCTTGAATGCACAGAACGCCCGGCCCCTACACCTTACAAGTGTATCACAAATTATTGCCAAATGAAACTCTAAGTCCCAAACCAAAGCCCCGAACACTGCGCCCCAAACCTTCAAAGAATCGTCAAAAACCTGTGTGCATGGAGGCTCCGGAGCCTCCCCGGCAGCCGCAGAAGCCGTGCTGGCCGCGATTGATCTTTGTTTGCACAGCTTGTAGCTTAGTTTAGGGTTCAGGGTTCAGGACTGGGGTTAGCTGACAGGTGCGTCCGGGTCTGGGAAGCCGCGCAGCTTCCCGAAGCACAGATGATACACTGCACACACTCAGCTTCCCTGATTTGGGCAGAGGATTCTAGCCCAAAGCCATGCAATCAAGATCTGGGGCCCAGCGCTCTCACAACTTTTAACCAAGACTCCAAGCCGTAGCATGTGTTTACGGTTCAGGCTTCTTTCAACAAATCCAAGTTCTGGAAAAATTACAGAACCTCTCAGGAGTCAGCCTTTCTTGTAACGGCATATAGCATTTGTATTTGAGAATTTCTCTGAGCACGAGTTCGTCCCACGAGGGAACACCATCAAACTTGGAATCCCTTAACATCCACCATTTTCAAAAAATCCTGAATTCTCCGCAACCCTCGCGTAGTTTGGCTCTGGGGCTTAAGCCCTCAACTCAAAACCCTGAATCCTTCCCCCTTCAAAGGCGAAAGCTAGGAATGCATGTCATGCCAGGACGTGGAGTTGGGATGATCCTGTCTATGCGATGCAGCAAGGGCTTCCAGAACTGCCTTGACAGTTGCATGGGGATATGGAGGCTTTAGGGTTAGGAATACGGGTTGCGGATTCAGGGTTTCATGTTCGGATGCTGTGGCTCGGGTCAGAGGTTCATGCAAACATTGCACTTGCTAAACGTTTCATTCTCGTCCTGCCTGCGCTTGTATGATGTTATGACGCCCATTTGCTGCGCCACGCGGTATGCTATAGCTCACCAAGGCAGGGTAATCTCACGCGTGATATCAGACACACTTCACATCCCCATATGAACATGTTGTATAGTAGCGCAGATACATTGGATCCAAAGGAAACGCAAGCAGATCCCCAAATCCCAACACCGGCCGACCGAAGCCAAACCCTACACCCAAGCCCAGTGTCGGTGTTAGTCACAGGTTCAATCATCAGTAACATCTTTACGAACCCTCAACGTTAGTACCTTAAAGCCAAAGCCCGCTACCATGTTGTTGTTGCCTCAATCCTAAACGCCGAAAACCCATGAATCCTAAGCCCCCTCACCCGAAACCTTCTGCTCATTCAGCTCAAAATGATGAACCCTAAATCCCAAGTCCACTTATATAGTCTGCAAACCCCAGGCCAACCTATGCCTCCTACGCCAACAAGCCAGAGCACAAGTGGCGGAAAGGCGGAGCACCAACTTTTTTCGGTCGGGGATGTCTTCAGCGAAGTTTGGGTCTGCGGGTTTAGCAGGAATTCTTCAGACTGAGGATGCAGCGCTTCAGTGTCTGGGATTGAAGGGTTTTGGGTTTTAGCATCTCGGGTTCAGTGTTTAAGGTTTTAGGTTTCGGGTCTTGTTGCCGTGGTGTTTAAGAGCTGTAGCTTTTTTCCAACTGAGTTTGATATTTTGAGAGGTTATCAGGCCTATTTCAGGGTCGGTTTGGAGTTGAGTAGCTGTTTACGGAACCCAGAACCCTGCAAGGGAACAAGGGTACACTAAGGGAGCGAATGCAGTGTAGCTCTGCTTCTTTGGCTAGGTAGGGTTAGAAGTTCAGATTGTTTTGGTCAGAGTCAACTCTGTTACAATCATACGTAAGGCAGTTCATGTTTGGGATTCTCCGCTGTTAGAGACAAGTGAGGGCGGATGGCCTAGGGGTTTGGTAACGTGGTGTACAAGCCTGAAATCCAAGTTCTTAGATGCTGAGTTCTGAAACATCTTCCCTCATCCTGAAGCTCTTAACCCTCAGCACTCAAGCAAAAAGTCCCCAAGAGGTGATTTTGACGACCAGGGCGGTGTCCCCGTCCTCGGGTTGAAAGAGGCGAGTTGAATGTGGGTTTGCACATTTGCCGCAACCTAGGCAGCCTATTGTTCTTCAACCCAACGGTGTGCTCAATTACGCCGCTGCGTATTTGTAATGATGATTGCTGACCCTGAACCTTGAACATGTCTTTGGAGACATGTTCTATGAGCCCCCCTCCCTATATCCGGGATGATGTTGTTTGTATCCTCAGGAAAGCTCGTAGGATTGCCACAGAGCCTGAGATGCAGCGCTGCAACGTGAAAGATCTGATCCGGGTTTAGCTCCGACATATCTTCAAAATACTGTCCAGTAGGGCCGCAAGATTTTAGAAGTTCTGGCCGGGGTTTCAGGGCAGGAGTATGGAGGGCTTCACGGCTTGGTATTCTGTAGTTCTGGAGGTTGTGGGCTGGCGTGTTGCTGGATTTATTGGCTTGCGAGTTTCCGTTTGGCGAGGGATTCTCCCAAGCCTTTCTGTGGACATCCGCTATCGAATCTTGGAATTGTTCAGGTGTATTTACAGCTCCTGAAGGAGCTGAGGAGAAAAGTTTGCCTGCTTGACTCCCGCCCAAGTAACTCTAAGCGTTGCACCCTAAACCTGAATGCCCAAATCCTGAACTTTAAACCTCAACCTTCAACCCTCAACACAGATCTCTAAATCCAAAGTTTGCTTCCTAGGAGTTTAGGGACGCGATCTTCACGCCCTTCGAGTTGCCAAAGCGGATTGGGTCTGCCCAGCAGTTCAGTTTGGCGTTTATTTTTTGGATCTAGGCTTCATGTTGTGAGGTGTAATTCGGGGTCAGTCCGACATTTCATCCCACGTGCCTGGGGACACTATTTGCTTCTCCCTCTGCGCACTGTGCTGCCTAGAGGAGCTTAGAGTCCTAAAGTTTAGGGTTGAGGGCGCAGGCAGTTGTTGCGGGGATCTTGCCCTTTGAGGCGTAGTCACCACATTCTGGTTCGTTCTTCAGTTCTCAATGAGATGGATCTTTTTTGGGATGTTAAAGCTGGACACAGTTGAGACATAGCAGTACGCCCTGGGGAAGTCGTATGCCCGAACCCTCCTTTGGTTTCCCTGCTCTTCAGAGATCACGAAGCTCTGAATCGAAGCTGCGTCTAATACGATCAGGACTCGCTCTTTTGCTGTTGTCGTAGGGAAGCACAGCTCTGAATTATGAATGGGGTTTAGCTTGCAACCTCTTGTGGGGATGTGGCGCCCATGTTCCCCACAAGTGACTGTTTCCTGGGGCTTCTGTTGGCCGTGTAGGGATTCAGATATCAGAGCGCGCAAGAACTTGAGTTCAAAAGGATACTATTTGCAGTTTTCTAGACTACAAGAATTGGGTTCCCGATCAGGTGCGAGGGCCGTGTGCAGGATCTCCAAAGTTTTCTTCGGGTGTTCCCTTCACAATTTTTACATCCTCAGGATGCCAGGGCGCTGATGCAACATTAGGCATCAGATTGGACTGAGCTGGGAGCGTCACATGGTCTGATATTTGTATCTGAGTTCCAAGCCACCCGACTCTAACCCCAAGCTCAATCTTAATCTTCAACCTGCCACATCAGAAAGTTACGACCAAATACACTCCCTGCTCAACTTCACACTGTGAGCCTACTAACCCGAACCCCCACATGCTCAATCTCCAACTTGACCATGATGTTGCCCGCTGCTTTCCTCTGCCAGGATCACGCACGCCAACTACCAGGCCATCAGGGGTTGAAGGTTCATAGCTGAGGGTTCAGATTTGCATTGTAGCGTGGGTGCAAGCTATTTCACTCAATCAAAGATACATAAAACCACGAAGTCATTCCATCAATGTCTCGAGCACTGAGTACACAGCCGAAGTATCTCATATCTCAGGAATTGCGATAGTTTGGGGATTCTGGGGCCCTGGGGACCCCAGGTGGAGCAAGACCCTTCCATCAGCAGTAAATGACTTCTATTTTGAAGCCCGTACCCTACACCCCAAAGGAAGGCATTTTCTGTACGGCTCAATGCTTCAAATGCCAAGTGATCGATGCTCAAGCTTCAGGTGGTTCAGTTTGTCCATATGAGCAGTTCTGGGAGCTCAGGATGTTGCACGTGCACACGGGAATGGCGGGTTTCGGGCTTGGGTTATGGGGGCTTGTGGTTGCGGGTTTAAACTGTGACTTTTGATATCTCAACTTGCATGCGCAGCTGACGGCTGACGGCTTGCACCAACGATCGGCATTCTTCTCCACGGCGGTATTGTTAGTTGCTTGTATCAGTATAGCTGCCATCCCGCCTGCTGCCCCAAGCTTTTCAACCCCAAACCCATTTTTATGGGCTTCAAATTTGAAGCAAATGGGCTTGGTTGATGCTTGTAGTAGTATCATCTTAAATCGGCTAGTGATAGCACGAGCATGTGAGCACACACCACGTTCAAGCTGAAATGCCAATCAGACAAGTCATGAACAGGCCCATTTTTCACCTTAGCTTTGTAGGTTTCTGTCTGTCAGAGTTTTCCAAATCAGTTTCTACAAGGTCTCCACAAAGCGCTACGATGGTCCTTTCCCTTTTCCTGCATGACCTCGAACCTTGAATCCAAATCTTGAACATTCTGAACTCCACACCTTCAATCCGATAACACTACATCCCCCTGCGTAGCCCGACCTCAAGACCTCCATGTGACAGGAGGCCGAGAAGATCGGATCTGCAGGACAGTGGCTTGAGTTGTCCAGGATTCATTGTTCAAGGGTTTCATGCGGGGGGGGGGAGATCTGGATCTGTCCAGGTTGGGCATTGCATTTATTTCAGGGTTAAGTTCCAGGGTTCAGGCTAAGGGTCTCGGTCCAGTCCAGGGTTTTTTGGGCTCAGAGTTCCAGACTTCAGGAATGCGCAGCAAGTTTCTACGCTAAGCCGCTAAGCTTCTATTTGGAGGCTCAGGGACTCTTGAGACGACTTTTAAGCGTTGAAGAAATGCCGGGATTGACATTCTACTTGCTCAGACACGGGCTACCAAACTTTGCCCACGGGCATCTGCAATCCGCAAGAATTCCTCCATTTTCTGACTGCAAGTCGTTACAAACCCCAGGCAATCTGGTCTTCTGTCCCTTAAACCTTAAACCCTCAACCCTCAATTCTAGACCGTGTGGTCGACGGCGTGGAATTGGCCTGGGCAAGGGATTTTTCATGTTTGGAGTTGCAGCTTTGTATCAAATAAGCACCACGGGCCTAGCGTTGTTGTGTAGAACGGTCAGTTGAAGAATTCAGTGCAGGTAGTATGTGAGATGCGGAACTTGTCCTCCAAGGGCTTACGAATCGTAGAGCTGTAAGATCAGTAAGGGTTCCGAATAGGATCATGAAGGCGCACAGAATTTCTGGACAACAGACTAGCCTTGGGAAGCCCTTAGCCCGAAACCTCTCAGCACGGTCATCTGCATTCCTCGGTGTGGCTTCATGGGGAGGGCATCTCTGCTGATGTTGCGGAACCTGAAGGCGAGAGTATGTAGTTCTCAGCGTGTGGCTTACAGGTTGAAAGTCTCGAAAAACTGCCCGCTTGAATCTGTGCTAAGCCTCCTCTGGATCCCTGTGTAGTCCCTGTAGGTGTCGAGGGTCCCTGAAGTCCTAACCATATTTTGAAAAACCCTGATTCCTAAACTATCCTAAACTCCTCAACCATAACCCCTAAGCCCTAAAACCCCTATGACTAAACAGGCATTTAAAAGCCTGGAACCCTCAAAACGATGCAGTCAGAGACTGTAATTGGAGTTGTTGTTCAAGCGTTGGGCTCTAAGCGCCCCTGCTAGAACCCAGACAACTAGGGTTCAATCAGGAAGCCCTGCTGTGTGGCAGGACGAATAGGCTCCTCCACAGATTCCGCCAGGGGCATCCTTAGCGGGACTCTAAGCTTTTCCAGAATGACTGATAGGGTCTTGACTCGAGTGTCCAGAGTGCAACGATTAGGGTCACGGCTAATGGTTTGGGGTTTGGAGTATGGAGTTCCAAGTTGTAGTGTTGGGGGTTTGAGCCCCTCAGGGGTGCAGAGGTTGCGGGTTTTAGGCATCCCTGACAGCTTTAATTTGGGGACCAGGGTTTGGCTGGTGGTTTAAGAAGCATAGAAAGCCTTAGATTTACGGATTTAGGGTCCAGGCTTACTAGAATTCCTTTGATCCTCAAATTGTGCCAAATTGTGAGGCTTCCCTTCTTGTGAAAGCATGTTCACGCTTTGGGGGAGTTGGGGTTAAGGAAGGTTGTTCGGGATGTGACCACTTTCAAAATTTCACGCTGTCAGTGGAACGAATCTAGGGATTGTACAGAAGTTGCTTTAACGAAGACCACTCTCCCCAACGCGGTGCACACGTAGATCCCAGGCCCTAAGCCTCAACCCCCTTCTTATGCCGCAAACAAAGCATATTCTGTAAGCTGAGAAGCTTGGGCGGGCCAAACTGGACTTCATGGATGACGCATGACAAACCATTGCTCAGCCAAAATCACATTGCTCTGGTCAAAAGGTCTGTAAACCAGCAATGAGGTAGAAGCAGCACTGTTCAAGCTAGAGCCATGGAAGCTTCACAGATCAAATGCAGATCTCAACCATGCCGGTGTACATAGTCAGGACCATGGTCCTGTTAGAGCCCTGCTGGAAATGTGTCCCAAAAGCGTATCTCAGTTGGAATGCACACAATTTAAGTAAGCACAAAAGAACATGGTGGTTGCATGGCTGTCTTGCTAGCCTACTTCCACGGGCAGGTTGTAAAATCCATTCCAAAGCCTTCCAGAAGTTTGTACAATCAACTGACCCACGCCGCGTTTAGCTTGATGAGCCTACGTATAACCTTCAACCTTGCTGTAGCTACGAAACCGGCACCTTTTCTTAGGTTCGCCCACTCCAGCAACGACAGCAGCTTCCAGGTTCCACGGTTTAAGGCTTAGGGCTTCACGATTTCGGGTTTAAGCTTCAGGGTTCCGGGTTTAGGTTAAGGCGTTTAAGGGTTTAGCGCTTGGACTTTAGTAGCTTAGACAAGGACTAGAAGGACTACGGCCGCTTGAAAGCGAGCCTTGCGCTTGCAAGGGCTGCGGCTCAGGATTTAGGTTCAAGGGTTTGCATTGCAGCGTGAAAGCTCCCGAAGCCCTAACCTTACATCTGAAGCCCCGGGTAAGCCGTAAATGTGCTTGGGGATTAAAGATTCAGGGTTGAGGGATAGACCAAGCGGGAAGCGGCGGCTTGGCATCCAGTGTGCAGTGGCCAGCTTGGTTGAAGTGACCCAAACTTAGGACCTGTTACAAATGTCGGGTTTATGGCACACTCAGGCCCCAAAGTTTGAAACAAAAGCGCATAGCAGCTCCTGCTCTGGAGGCCGTCGTCGAGTATCACAGCCGATGGGAAGGCTGGTTAAGGGTTAAGGGTTGAGGCCGTGTCGCTGTGGGGCCTTCAGGAGGTGTTGCTGTGGGGCCTGGGTTTTTGAACATATGAAAATAGAGAAAATGGAAATTCTACTAAAGCTTCTTATTGAAGCAGCTTTTATAATTTAGTTCCGTGGCGACACCTTGAAGTCTGCTATGTATGAATCTGAGATAAGAGAAGATATTTTTTAAAGTAATGGGTCTGGCTTATAAGCTTTGGTGGACTGGGGGAGGGGAGGGAGGGGGGGGGGGCCGGGAAGTCAACCTCAAGATATTGCAGTCTGAAAAGAGGTTTTTCTTGCATTTCCGCTATCTGGAGGCGATGTGCCGTTCGCATAAGGTTTCAATTCAAAAGGGTTGACCCCACTCCTCCTCCTCCTCCTTCTCCTCTTCCTCCTCGGCCTCAAGAAAAAGAACGAAATCATGAACTTGAAGTAGCAATGGAATGGAATAGGTATTTCTTTCATTTCTGCTACTTGAGTTTTACATCATGTTTAAGATCAAAAGTGTACAATATGTATGTATGTATGTATGTATGTATGTACGTAGGTATGTATGTATGTATGTATGTATGTATGTAGGTAGGTATGTAGGTA
>CAJNIZ010002337.1:82409-110518 GCA_905231905.1 Symbiodinium pilosum | reverse complement strand
TTGAGGCTGCAAAGGAGCACCTTCGAACCTTTTATCTGGAACAACTCCTGCAAAGGGAGAAACCAAGCTATAGGACGGAACAGGGGTGGCGGACAATCCTGGTTACGGCGCAGAACGCATTGAATCAGCGATTGGAGAGTATTCACTCTCTTGAAGAACTGTTTCAGTTCGCCGGCAAGTGCCTGAAGGACCCGGAGCTTCGAGCGGCCTTTGAGTTCCTGAGCGCAGAGGAGTGTGTTGAGCAGGCAATCCCTTGGGAAAACCAGCTTGAGTTCCTACGAAGCTCAGCAGAGCATCACAATATCGAACGAGACCTTTCCTTGTTTGAGCAAGCAATCTCTGAGGTTTCAAAGGGTTCTCCTACGGCATCCTCCTCTGCTACAAGTACTTTCCGCGGGATTTGCAAGGGCAAGGAGGAATTGGGAGATCTTGGTTCGCTTCCTGCTCCACTTCTTGGATCAAGTCCTAAGAGAGCAAAGTTTTCGCCAGTGCTAAAATCCGGTGCGGTGATTGATTTGGACAGTGAAGAAGAGCGTCTTTGAAAAGTTGTTTTGCGTGTCCGACTGTTGAAGAAATGGCAGCTCAAGGATCAGCCCCATCAGCGTCAAACCCCTTTGGCGCAGGTACCCAGTCACATCCAGGTTCACTATCAGCAGCTTCGATTGCGCAGAGTGTGCCTGTGCCTCAAATGCTTGAAGTACTAGGCAATATGTTGCAGCAAAACCAAGAACAAGGCAGAAGTTTCATGACAGCGGTGCAAGCTATGTCTGTGGAACAGGAAAGGCAAGCTGCTACTTTAAGGGAAGCAGTCACAAACATGGGGAGCAAGAACTCGTCAGGATCTCAGTGGTCAAAATTGCTGCAACGTCCAGAAGTTTTTCGTCCTAAAGATCGAGAAGAAGAACTCACTTTATGGTATGAGTGGGCATGGACTTTCAAGCAATGGATGCTAGCCGTAAGTTCAGATATTCATGCGCACATGGAAGAGGTTGAGAGAGACCTGTCAGCTGAAGTTGATGAGGACACCATGACTGATGATGCTATTGCAATGGGAAAGCAGCTGTATGCAATCCTCACTACTACCATGTTGAAAGAGCGTCCGTTGCAATTGTTGAAGAGCATTGCAGGCAATAATGGTTTCGAAGCGTGGAGAGTTCTCCACACAACACTGGCTCCGACAAGCAAGACGAGGGCTCTTGCTCTTCTAGGCGCAATTTCTCAGTATCCCAACATGAGTCAGGGCAATTTGTTGGAGCAACTGCTGAAGCTTGAAGACCTTTTCCGCAAGTATGAGCAAGCAGCGTCGAAGCCCGTGCCTGAAGACATGAAGTCAGCGTTGCTGTTGAGAGTTTTGCCTAACAACGTCAAGACCCACCNNCCATGTCCATCAACGATGAGAGCACCTACGATCAAATGAGAGAGGTTATTTTGAGATGGGAGAGGTCAAGTCAGAAATGGTCTCAGCAAATCGTTTCGGGTCATTCTGCTCATCCAAAAGTTGGATATCATGATGATGGAGGACAAGCTGACATGGAGGTGGACCGGGTGAAGGGCAAATGGGAGAAAGGCAAGGGCAAGTATGGAAATGGTCAGAAAGGAAAAGGAAAAGAAAGTAAAGGAAAGGGCAAAGGATACTCCGGTAAGGACAACGGCAAGTTTGGTGGCGGAAAATATGGCGGAAAAGGAGGGAAGTCCAAAGGGAAAGAAGGAAAAGGAAAGGAGTCAGGTTGGGGAAAGGGGGAGAAAGGAAGGAAAGGCAAAGGCCAAGGAGGGGGAAAACTTCATCCAGACACATGTCGAATTTGTGGCAAGACAGGCCATTGGGGCAATGAGTGCTGGTTGAAAGACAAGGTTCGAAATGTTCAGACAAATGAGAGTACCTCCTCATCTACAGCATCATCTACTCCCTCTTCATCCTCATCTACTACGTCAAGCGTGAAGCGTATTTTCAACCTGGCTGAAAATGATGATTTGAATGTTGTTCCCCTTACCACAGTGTATGAGATGGAAGGCGACGACTCTGAGGTGGGTTCCGTGTCTGTCTCAGACTGGTGGTGTCGAATGGTCCATTACTATGACCTCTCTGTAGACGATGAACAAGAGGAAGTCATTGAGTACCCTGTAGGTGACTAAGAAGTCTTTGACATGACCATGCATGATGCATATGAAGCCGACCTAGAGTGGGTGGTTGATGCGCAGGTTCGTGGAATCAGACAGCCAAGTAGAGCAGCAAGTTCCTTGATTGATGGAAGCTTCCACCAAGTTGTGCTGGATTCAGGTGCTGATTTGAGTGTTATGCCTAGGGCATGGTTGGAGGCAGGGATCGGCGCCAAAACAAGTGGTGGACCAACAGTCAGAATGGTGGATGCTCAGGGAGGCATCATGCCAAACCTGGGCACCAGATGCGTGACCTTGGATTTGGGGCAGGCTTGTGTCCAGGAGATTTTCCATGCGTCGGATGTGGACACACCGTTGCTGTCATTAGGCCGTTTACTGAAGAAGGGGTGGAGTCTTTCGCACCGTGACAACATGTTGCACTTGTGCAATGATGAAGAGGAGGTGGCAATCCCAGTCTCACTCAAGAAGAACAGCCTGGTAATCGATGCGCAAGTGTTTGCAGTCCAAGGTGTAGAAAGCCCAGAACCTCATGAACAACGACCAGTGGGTGAACAAGAAGCAATAGTACAAGCCTTGAATCAACCACGTATCATTGTTCAGACAACCTACAACATTCATGCGCAAGGTCCTGAGTGGGGATTTCTAGAATGCGGTGACCCCTGTGTGTTAACATATGGGAAGGCGCGGTATGATCCTTCAGAAGATCTAGGCATTCAGCTCTGGAAGTATCGCGCTACGCTGGCGTACAGGCATGGCGATTGGGAGCTGATTGACTATGAGGAGCCGCTTGAAGACTTGGTGAATCTGTCCGAGCCACTCACTCAGGAAGGTGAAGTACAGATTCCGATCTTCACTGTCATGCATCGAAGTAAAGGTCATGACCCAGAACATTATGGAATGGAGCTCATTGCAGACAACCCAGTGAAGCAGGCGGATGATAAAGGTGTAATGGATCCTGTGTTTAGCTCCTTCTTTGGCCCTGAAATGGAGGAAGATGAAGAGGTGATCGACCTTCCTGGTGTCGAGCTTCCAGGAGTTCATTTACAGGATCAGCCAGACCAATCACAACAAGTAAGCCCTGCACCTGTTCTTCTGCCAGGAAATTCGGACGAGCATGTGAATGTGGATGGCGTCAGGCTAGGGCCAGAGTCCAGTGCAAGGGAGTTACGTGCGGGCTGCCAACGTTTGGGGCTAGGCATGTCAGGGTCCAAGACTGTCTTGTACAAGAGGCTATTATCTCATTCCAAGAAGAGAGCGTTGGAAGATGCCATAGCACTTGAAAATGCAGCACGACCACATGAACACCAGCCTCGACCAGAGCCACAACCAGAGCAACCATCACCGGAGCAGATTGCAGAGCATGCGCTGACACATGTTCCTTTCAAGAAGTGGTGCGAGTTCTGCACAAGCAGTCGGTCTAGGCGAGATGCACATCGGCAGGATGATGAAAGGCATGATACGGAAGGAGGGGATCCCATAATCTGCTTTGACTTCTTCTATGTTGATGTTGGCGGCCAGGAGCTTGAGTTCCTACGAGCCAAACCAGAGGACAGCGAGTTGATGACAATCATGATTGTTGTGGACAAATCAACAGGGATGTGCAGAGCAATTCCGCTTCCGTCGAAAGGAGATGAATCACTGGTGCACGGGGCCAAGGAGATCCTGGGTTTCATTGCATACCTGGGATACAATGCAGTTGGGACTCGAGGTGATAATGAACCATCAGCGGTGGCGGTCACCAGAATGGTTTGTCAGGCGCGCTCAAAGCTTGGTCTCAAAACCGTGGATAAGCCCTGTCAGCCCTATGAACATCCAACAAACGGAGCAGCAGAGCAAGCTGTTCAAGGCGTTAGAGACTTGGGTACCACATTGCTCGAGCAGTTGAAGCACAAGTCAGGAGCAGAACTTCGCACGAGCGATGACATGGTGGGCTGGGCTTACATCCATGCCTCCATGTTGCACAATGCATTTGCTGTTCGGGCAGGTACCGCTCCATTCGAGAGGGCATTCCACATGGGCTATAGAGGTAAGCTAGCCTGTTTCGGAGAAGTGGTGTTCTTTGCACTCAACCAAAGTCATGTCCGGAAGGGAAAACCGAAGTTCGTGAAGGGCGTGTGGCTTGGCAAGACATTGTTGAATGACATGAATATTTGCGGGACGGCGTTGGGGATTTTCTTGTCAGGAGCAATAAGAAGACTTCCTCCAGAACAACAATGGAGCAAGGTGATGATCAAGGAGTTCCAAGGAAAGCCATACAGATTTGCTTTGAGTACCTTCGGCAAGGTAGTGATCCCGGGCATGAAGGATAGGAAGAAGCCTGAGGCGATTGAATCCGCCCCATTACCTCCAGCACAACAAGCACTACCTGGAAAGAAGGAGACCAAGGCAGTTAGTTCACCGCGTGATGAAGCAGCGTCAGATCCGGTATCATCCCCAAAGTCTGCGCCGTCCAGGACCTCCAGTCTACTGTCTGAGCTTGTTCGAGCAGATTCAGATAGAGGTTCAGGAGGGGCTGAAATCGGTTCGGATCTCAGCTACAGCCCGTCTCAGGGAGTTCCAGAAGCTGAAGTTGAACAAGGCGGTGTGGCAGAGAACATGGAGATTGAGCAGAAGAAAGGCGAGAAGCGTCCAGCTCCGGCAGTAGTGCCAAAGTCGTTGGCAGCACCTCCTATGTATGCAGGTATGGCACCGGCTACTAAAACGTCACGAATTTCAGCGGTGAATGTGGCAGGTGAGGAACTCTATGTTCTTGATGAGCATTTAGATCTAGAGTTTCCTGATGAGGCTGATGAAGCATATGAAGAAGAAGACGATGAAGGCCATTGGGATTCGTGGCATGGCCGAGCTGAACATGTAGGACCCCCACAGCTCAGTGAAGAAGAGATGAGCAAGGTTGAAGAGGCTTCCAAGTCCAAGGAAGTTTCTAGGCTGGTGCAGATGGGAGTGTTGGAACAAGTTGAAGTTCTTCCTCAGGGTGCAGAGTTGCTCAATACTAAGCATGTCCTCGATTGGAGGTTCAGAGAACATCAATGGCAACGAAGAGCACGGCTGGTATGCAAGCAACTGAAGATTTGGGGCCCGAACAGAACAGACGTCTACGCCCCGAGTCAGAGCCCTTCAACAAGCAAGTTGATACCTGCACTAGTAGCATCAAGGTCGGGGTGGAAGATGCAGAGCTTCGATGTAAAAGACGCCTTCCTTACGGTGCCACAACGTGCTGAACTTTATGTCCTACTGGATAATGTCCCTTACAAGGTGTGCTGCTGTTTGCCAGGACAACAACCAGCGGCGGCATGGTGGGCAGAGCAGCTCACAGCGGACTTGAAGGAGGCCGGATTGGTTCCGGATGCAGCGTGCCCAGCAGCCTTTGGAAAGCCAGGAATGGGTACGAGAATCCATGTCAATGATGGCATGATGGCTGGGGATGATGAGTCCCTAGAACTAGCAGCGAGAGTGTTGAAAGACAAATACAAATTGGAGCTGTCGGAAATGGCAGAAAATGTGGGAGACTCAGTTCGATTCTTGAAGAAGGAGTTCTTGATCACGGATTCTGGGATTGAGGTAAGAGTAAGTGCTAAATATTTGGACAAGATAGTTGAGACTTTGGACCTCAAGAGGACAAGAACAAGGAAGACTCCATGTAGCATTGAGATCTCCAAGCCAGACACATCAGAGGAGCTTGATGAAGAATGGGCAGCAAGGTACCGGGCTGCTGTGGGGAGTTTTCTGTATCTTTCTCCTGAGCGTCCTGATTGCCAGTGGACAATTGCGCATTTGGCGCGAGCAATGCGGGCACCGACTGTGAAGATGTTCAAGCATGCCTGTCACCTAGCAGAGTATATGCAGCGTACTCGAGATGTCTGTCAAGTTCTTCGATGGAGCTACCCTGGAAGGTCATGTTTGGACGAGCGAGTTCTTTCAAGGACTGAGGCAGCGCAGCTTCAGAAGGAGCACTTGGAAAGTCCTGACCTCATTGAGGCGGTGAGTGATTCTGATTGGGCAGGACACTTTGATCGGGTCTCCTGCGCGTGTGGTCATGTGTTCCTCAATGGAAATGGTGTGTATTGCTTTGTGAGAAAGCAAGGTGCCATTGCTCTAAGTAGTTGCGAGGCCGAGTTGATGGCAGCGTGTTCGACAGCTGCAGAGGCAGTATATGTGATGCGTGTGGTCAAGACCTTCATGATTGCAACTTGTTGTGCCGGCTGGATTCCTCAAGCGCAAGGGCATTGCTGCAGAAGCGGGGAGTGAGTAGGATACGGCATTTGGACACAAAACTCCTGTGGTTGCAACGAATGGCAAATGAAGCTCGTTTGAGCTTTGGCGCATTAAGTACACACCTCAACACGTCCGATATAGGGACAAAATGCCTTTCTGCTGAGCGTTACAGTTTCCTCATGCAGAACTTGAAGTTCAAGGGTTTCAGCAGTAACATGGCAGTGCAAGCAAAGTACTCCCAGATGGAGGCAAAGGTGTTGCGGATGATCATGACAATGAATGCTCTGAAGGGGACTATGGGATCCACTATTTTCACTATTGGAGAGGATAATGGTACTGAGCCCAATGCGCAGAACAGCAACCTGTACGGCCTGAATGTTGATGGACTTCACTTTGAAAGCGCTTTGAGCCTGAGTTTTCACATGTCATATTGGCCGGTGATTGTGATGTTGGTTTTGCTTGGCTTCGGTCTTGGATGGCTTGTTCGAGACGCGTGGAAGAGGAGAAGAATGAATCAGGATGAGCCCAATGTAGAGTTGTCCGAACACTCAGAGAGTGACTTTCATGAAGATGAGAGTCAAGAACAGCAAGACGATCAGGGAGAAGGTCAGCAGCAGCGTGATGGTCAAGGAGATGGAGTACGAGTACGAAATATAGAACCAGGATTTGAACCATATGATCCAGATCGGCATGTTTGGAATCCTAGCCCAACGCAACAGGTTCCAGCAGCAGCAGTAGCAGCAGCCGTGGCTGTGTTTCCGGAGTTGAGGTTTTGCCCAGGGCATGGTCAAGTTTATCATGAACCAGGATGTGGATGCTTGAGAGCAGCTTTGAGGGTTGCTACATATACAGCTGAGCATCATAGGCGACTTCACTTGGCACCATGCGGGCAATGCAGACCAAATGTACTTTCAGGTTCGAATCCACCGATTGTGCGCAAGCGCAGAAGCCGTTGATTGGCATTGTGAACAAATTCGGTGACCGCTGCTGATGGCGACTGCGATACGGTGCACTGAGTTCATGCATCAAGCGCAACTAAGATGAGCTGTAGCTGTACAGTTACCAACAGAATGCATGTGCAGTTGCCAGCTTTCTCGTGTTTAAGATTTGGGTGTATTCAACTCTACCATCTCTGAAAGATGATGCGGGGGATACATGTTTTGCTCATTTGGGTCAGCAGAGCTCAGATGACGGGTTGATTTTCCACGTTTTGGGGCAAAATCCGGATGCCCTACACTAAGGTGTGAAGTTGTTCGGACAGCATGACATAGTGTTCATGCGGCTTTTGGCTACAGTCTTCAAACGAGGTATTGAAGCCTGAGGAGGGGTGCTATCCCAATTTCATGTACATGGTTTTCCACATGTCTCACATGGCAAGCTGACAGAACTTGAGATGCATCTGCAGGCGCTTTTGTGGAGTTGAAAAGTTTTGCAAATTTGCTTTGAAGGAGTAAGAAGGCTTTCGATTCAAAGGTGCAGAGACTGCTTAACCTATTCATGAGACATGAAAAAATCTTAAGAGAGAACCTCGAAAATACGTAATACGATGAAAAAACAAGCACCCTATTCTGGATGCATAGAGAGTTCTCATGTTGAGAAGGAAAGACCTCACTGTCTAAATAAGAAGCAGCAACTATCCGCTCACTCCTCACTAAGTGAAAACGTTGAATTGTGGTATTTTGATCGTTAATACGTGTTCTTGGCTATATACGCTCTTTATTGAATCCGGTTTCTTCATACCAAATACTCAGACATAACTCGAGGATGGCCAAATTCTTGAATTTATGGCTGATTGAAAATTTGAAGATCAGGCTCAAAACTAATCATGCCTAGGAGACCTAGGACTACCATTGCGAACTTTCTATTCAGAAATGCGTGTATTCCCAAACAGCAGATTTGTCAGTACTTACAGTGTTTTGTAGTGAATCAAACCAGAGCATGGATAGATCAATAGGTAATGATTCTTTCTCGTCACACTCATCTCTACCTTCCAAAATAGCTTATAGGCGTTAATTGTGGTCTTAGGTATCCTTGGCAGATTCCAGTTCATCGGACAGCCGGCAAACCCCAAGCCAAATTGAAAAAAACCTAAATCAATTCCAAAACCTACAAACACACCCTCTGAATTTGCAACCGGACACCGCCCCGCAGGCGAATCCCTAAACCCTATTCCTTGGTCCCATGCGTTGATGAAGCGTATCGTTTTCATGCGTTTTTACAAAGTGCCTGGTATGAAATGCCGTGACATTTTACAATCCCACATCCAAGCACCCCCGTACGCGGCCTTAAACTTCCCAAATCCAACCCTGGACCTTTGCATGCCAAAGCCTTGAGCTACAAACCCTAGTTGTAAAGCATCCAATGCCCAGACTCTAGCACCCCAAGCTGCCTATCTCCCAAACTTCCCAGAAACGCTGCATTCCAGGCCTTTCACGTCAGAACCTCTGGGCTTTGATCTGCTTAAAGCTGTTTTGTTTACGGACTGCCCCAAAACTCTTCAACCCTGCACGCTTAACCCTTAAGCCTTCAACCTGCCATGATTAGATCTTTGGCCTTCAACCCCCGCTCCAAATCAATTAAATCCTGAACTTGACTGTGACAGATCACCGGCGCACCGAGAGAAAGCTTCAAGGCCCCCGCTGACGAGGAACCGGCCGCAGGGTTTTCAGGGTGGTTTCACATTTTGTTAAAGGCGTTTCAGGGGTCTGGGGATCGGGAAAGTAGGGTTTCGGGCTTTGTCTTTTTGCAATAGTTTGTAGCCCAGTTTCGGGTTGCAGAGTGTCCAAAGTTGAAAATTGAGGGTTTGAGTATCAATGGGTTACGGTTGTTTGGCTTCAAGTTCAGGAGTTTCGGGCTTGCAGAGAGCAATGTTTGTTCATGTGCTGGGAAGTAACATTTATGCTTAGAAAGAGTTGTACATTTAGCTTGGGCATTAAGTCGCGGTACAGCCCGCATTTTGGGGTTGGTGTTGTTTACTCTTGGTCAGTATTGTAGCCTGCATGGCCAATTCTCCGCTATAATCAAACTACAAAACACAGACACAACCTCAGGCACTTGACAACTTCTCACCGCCGAAGGCAGCTTGGTATGGATTGTCGTTTCTCCCTGTGTTGTAGACGAAGTAGCTAGTGTGACATGATTTTTTCTGAGTTGATTTTCTTCCCAAACCAAAGTGCAATTTCAATCCCTGAGATAGGCTACCGGGCTTTGCAGGAGAGACAGGGCGGGTCTTTTGGAGTTAAGGTTTCAGGGGTGGGATATTGCAGTTTGGATACTCCGCGGCGTTTGCAATCAGGACAGTAGAAACAATTTGGCTGCAGTCTTTCAAACCTGCGCCCCATCAACAACCCCAACCGAAAACCAATGGATCCCACAATCTCAAGAGCTCTGAGGATCGTAGACGCCTATCCTGATCTTTCAGTCCTTCACAGAGCCCTTACAGCCCACATACAATCCTTGCCCATGTGAGTTGAACAGTTCGATCCCAAACCTCCAATCCCCAACCCCCTAAACCCTGACCCCCCGTAACCCAACCCCAAGCCGTACAGCTGCTCAAGAAGCCGAGGCTCCTACCCCCAAATCCAAAATTTCCCAATCTGAGGCTACGGCACGAAAAATATATCCGGAGCTCGGGGCCCTGGCTTCTGTATTTGGAGGTTGGTAGTGCGAATTGTCCGTGCGCCTTCCTGCATCAGGCGGGGCATATGTATCTAGTCTAGGTATCCCGAGTGGTTATCGCTAGCCAGAAACTTTGTGCCATCAACTACAGCAGGATGCGATTGTCAGATCTTGCGAAGGCAATGCAACGGCCTGTGCTGTCAGAATAGAGCTTTGCAAATTCTACATATTATATGAGGTTATATGAGGATTATGTGTGTAAATGGATTCTGTTTCGCTCCTGTCTCTTTCTCTATCTCCCACTCTTTTCATTGGTCTCCACATAAGCAGAAAGAAACGCTGTTGGCAAAAACAGGGCACATGTATATGCTCTACAATATTTGGTGTCCAAATCTTAATTTCGATAATTTCCATGCCTGCGTAAACTGGTGAGATAGATGTTAAGCATTCCGGGGTTTAAGGTGCTAGAGTCTTCCTTGCCACAGGAATGACAAGAGAGTTTCGGGTAATGGTTTGAGAGCATTTTGTCCTAGCATGTTGATGTTAGATCATTGTAAGGCGTGCAGGCGCATCGTGATGATCAAAAGGCACTATCTAGGCCCCAGGGATGGTATGCTTCTAGGAACACTCATCCTTGATTCTCTGAGTTTAGGGTCAGTCTGATCTGTGGCTGTCTTCAGTAATGGAGGATTGTCTTCACTAAGAATAGGGGATTGTAACTTAAACATGGGGATTGAGGCTGTGCATATGTGTTGATTATGTACTACGTCCCGAAGTATCACCAGTATGATTCAAGGTTTGCCTTTCAGCCTTCCGAATAGCCTTGTGCTTCTACATAGATGCGGGCAGGTGCATTTACACAACGGAGTAAGTTTGGCTTCAGGACATGTAGTACAAGGACAAGGCAGACCCCACTGAACCCTAGACCCTGAATCCTAGATGATTGTGGAAAAGATGGGCAGTCAATGAAGGGTGTGCCGCCAAGAGCTTCATGCTATCCATCTCTAGAACGGAGTTATGCCCCAAGTTGGCGCCGAAGTAATCCGTGAAATGCTCTGTTTACAAGGCCTCAAGCAGCGCGCACTCACACCTCTTGTATATCTTAGGTCTACGAACAACACAGGTTTGGGCAAGGTTCAGGATTGGTTCAATCCTGGAACTCCAAACCCAAGAACACGATGTCCCAACCACTACACCCCACGCAATGCTAAACTTACAGCTGTATACCTTCAACCCCAAACCTGGAGAAGGAAACTCTACGCAAGGCCTTCAGGGGTTCAAGCGTTTGGGATTCAGGGCAGGGCTTCAGGGGCTCAGCCTGAGCCGACAGCCTTAAAAGCCTGAACCGTTAGCCGGAGACCCGAATCACGAAATCCTGACAATAAAACACAATCACAGTCGCCTTAGCCTTCTCAAGGCGAGAATGCAGGCAGCATTAACATTGTGAATGTCGGCCGCCGGGACCCTAAGAAGGGCTTAATGTGAGAAAAAAGGATTTGGAGAATATGTGGAGTTTTAACAATGGTGAGTCTAGGCCTAGACAGGAAGCAAATCTCAGGCAAGAAGAAGGTTTCCGTAGTTTTCATGGCGAAGGTGTTCCCAAGGGGCTGATGTTGACTTGAGTCTGGTCCTAGACCATTGCTGTCATTCTGGATGAAAACTCAGGACATGAATCCATGGTTGTGATTCCACATGCCTGTCCTTCATATGACCTAGGAATATTAGGATTCAAACCACAAGACCTTTGCCGTACCTCATGTTGTGGCTTTTTGCATAGGCCCTCCTTCCCTCAGACATTTTCTGCTCCTCACCGTAGACGGGCCTCAGATTTAAAGCCTAAACCTAAACCCTGAAACGAGGCATGCGCACTCCAGCGGGAAGTGCCGGCGGCCAACGTAAAACTTGGTTGTGTGGCCGCCCGGGCCTAAGCGAAGATTGCAAAGTTTGCGGATTTCGTGTGTTTAGTGATTTAGGAGGGTTTTGGCAGTCCAAGGAGCTTAGTCTTTTGTAGAAAGCGGCTCTTAAGGTCCCCCTTTTTTAGTGCAGGCATTTCGAAGTCAAAGCCTCTTGTAGATAGCATGACTTCTGTGTCTGGATGTCTTGTAAATCTACCTTTTTTTGGCAGTTTTGCTTCCACAAGGCTTCTATGGATCTAGGGCTCAGCCTTTGCTTGGGGGTCTGCAGTTTGAAGATTTGGGTTAGGGTTTCGGCTTCAGGACGTACCCTGCAATGATTGGCGTCCCACATGTATAAGCTGTGATGCTTAGTTAAGAATTCTCTGACTGAGGCTAGACTCCAGATCACACTGGGCGCCGTTAGATTTGGACTTGGTGAAGGGGCTGGCTTGCTGAAAAGACGGGTGGCATCACGGACCTAAAAGATTTGGGGGATTATGCGTAGCAATCATCAGAAGGGGACTGTGGGGTCCCGTGTAGGATTGCATAGCATTTTGCAGAAGCTCCCGTAAAACTGGATCATCGAGAGCTGACAGAGATTTTTTGTTAACCTTGTTTGTGCTTGCCTCAGTGTATCTCGGCATGTTTCTATATATCTGTCCCCGCATGCTGCAGACCCGGCCGTGGCAGTTCACAGTCCCTCATGGTGCTTTACCCCTTGCCCCACCCTTCTCCACGCTCCCAGCACCTCCATGACCTGAGGTATGAGCACTTCAATGAGGAGTGACATCCGCAGTGCAATCTATCTCACGCTGCGGTTATGCGCTCCGCATTCACGGAAGTGACATACGCAGTGCAATCCGCCTGATAATGCAAAGCTTGGCATGCACCAGGAAAAGATGGCTGAAGGAGTGCGTCCACTGAAAACAACAAGAGATATCGATACCCTCAAAGTACCTCTGCCGCAGCCGCAGCCTGCAATGCCTTAAACATGACAATCGAGAATTGTCCTCAACCATCACATGAGTGTAGGCGTCAGAGTGCTGCCTTCATCAATACTGAATGCATACTAGAAAAGGCCTTTGAAGCCTAAACCTTAGACCTGACCCCTAGACACTAGGGGTCACTAGGGCTTGTTTTACTGTCCTAAAGCTACTCCCTACTCTAAGCGCAGATTCTGAGAAAGCGACCATCATGCCTGGCCTTGATAGTTGCCTTCCATTGGCCCTTGCTAGCGGAAAACAACATAGAAACGATAAGGCAATGGGGTAGGTTCCTTTTTATTTGCCATGAATCATGAAAAGGCCATGGCAATCGCTGGATAAGACTGTAGTTGATTGTTGCAAGCCCTGCTCTGCTGACTTGTGACTTGTGCTGAAGCTGCAGGAGGTTGTTTTGCCGATTTCCCCGGCCTCTGGGATGTCATTGTTTTGGTGGTGCATGCGGGGCCGCAATCCTTACCTTTTCGCACTACAATGCAAGTTGTTTGAAGGGCCAGCTTGTAAGCATCTAGGAGAATATACCAGGCGTTTATTTCCGGGCGTGCAGGCCAACATCATGCTTGTCATGAACAGGAAATACTTAAAATGAGTGCGACTCGATCACGACAAGTTTCGGGTTCCTCAAAATACTTTGGGACAGTAGCGTTTTTTTTGCACGAAAGGTGACCCAGGCTTTCCAGAAGCATCCTTCGCACTCAGCCACAAGCAATAGGGCAGTAGGGGCACTACAGTCGGAGAAGTCCATGGTTACAAAGGATGATAGCACTGTTGTAACGCTAGTAGCGCATGATTCTTACTATTGGTAGCAACACTGCTACTTGCAGGCGGCTAGTAGCATTAGAAATACTACTAGCGCTAGTAAGTAACAGAAGAAATAGTCGTAGCGCAGAAAAAGTCATCGTAGCTGTGGCTGAAGAAGAAGATGGACCAGGACTCCTTGTCGAGTCCCAATGTTCCTGCCACATGTTTGGATGTCTGCCATGAACCCTACTGTTGACCTCACATTAAGGACTACCCCCTCATTTGTGAAATCAGGCTGCCGGAACACAATTACAACAACCACCAAATTTATAAGATCCTGAAAAAACATGATTTTTCCGCGGCAACGATTTCAATTGGACTTCAATTGATTCTACATCGATTTTCAAACTCATGGGGCATTATTATTCCGAAGCTACCCCAGATCGGAGATAGATCAATCGACGGGGGTGTGCAGGGGGGGCGGGGGGTGGCGGGGGTTTATTAAGTCGAGGTCAACATGACATCCAACGTGCCCCTTGGTCACTGAAGAACCCTTGGCTTTTCTGCCTCTCCGCAGGAATATCCTCGGCTCTTTTTTCCTCAGCCCTGCCCAGAACACGGCCATGGCACAGACGATCATCGCCCAATGCGCGGCGGTCGACAAACAAGGCTCCAGAGGGATTAAGCCTTTCTGTCCAGTGTATTGGCTGTAGGCTTTGTCGTTCTGGGTTGGGGTGTAAATAGGTTGCAACGTTTCCGGGCTTCGGTCACAAGGCCATGAAAAGCCCATCCTAGAACCCAAAGCTCCCACACATGCTTTGTGAACACAGTCGCAGTCGCATGAGCATTACGTAGTTAAGCCAGCGGCATACAATATATTGATTTTATGTCTAGCCTTAGATAATATAGATAGATTAAAGAAATAAGTAGATAGATACACATATATATGTATTTATTCATATACATATATGCAAAGCCCCTAGTGTTTGTGTTCAGAGCTCCGGATAATTCAAAAAGAGCTCCAACAACTCACAAACAGTGCCTGGACACTGGGGCCCTCTGCGCACAGAACCCGCAAAGCCTTAAGCATGAACCCCTAAATCCCCCCAAAACATGGAATCCCAAACGGGCCGCACAGGGTTCCATGTCTGCGGAACGTTAGAACCCTGAACCGGCTTTTGTGGAAGGCCTTGGAACTATTAGCCACGAGCTCTTGGCCAAGGCAGAGCGGAGCAGCGGAGAAGGGTTACAGTTGAGTCAAAAGGCTTGTGAGCAAAGTGGACACAAACTTTTCTGTATGGGTCTCTGTATCGGGGAGGCTCTGGGTTCCCGTTCGTGGAACCTGACTTTGGGCTTGTAGTACGCCCCCTGTTCAACGTTACATAGACACGCGTGGCCGCTTGATGGACCGCAGATCCTTGGGACGCGCCCTAGAGTAGTCCCTGAACCCTCGTCACTGAATCTGAGTTTCCAAATATCCCTCCCACCTACACCGAGGGTTCTAATAATAGTGTTTTCCTTCTGGGATACGTAGAGGAGATATGATGCAGTTGTGGCGTCGTAAATCGTGTTCCTGAATCAATCCTATCTTGATCCGCTGCGAACTTTTCCAAAGCTAAGCTCCTTAAGAAGAAACAAGACCATGCTTAACCTCAACCCCGAAACTTTAAACATCGAGAAAAGGCCCTGCACGCCGCTCTACCAGATGCCTGGCATGATGATGAGATCGTGACTTGTCTGGTTAGGGTTTTGGTTTTCAGGGCGTGGTTTCAGGTTTGAGGGTTTAGGGTTCATGGTGTCTAGTTTTAGGAGCTGCGGATCTAGAATTTTGGCTTGGCAACCTGCGTTCTCTTGGTTAGTGGTTGAAGGGGTTTCTGGGGTGTTGCTGGGGCATTGTCTGGGGCTGAACATTGCATGGACTGCAGCTTCCATATTGTTGTGGAGAATGTTCAGGGAGCACATATGGGCTGGTCTCCGGCTGTTCAAGGGTGTAAGGGCTCCTTGTCGGGTTTTGTAGGTGTTCCTTGGCATCTCTGGGGGTGCCAAGAATCGAAAGCTTGAATAAATTTGCACAGACTATCTTTCAGAGATTGGACTTCGCCTGGTGCCAATTGATGGTATTGTCGCGACAACGGATTTAATTGAGCAGCCTCAGATACAGCTGTGTCTGTACTTATCAGCACGCACGAGCAACTGTTCAAACATTAGCTGACATGATGCTGATGACGTATTTAGCGCGCAGCAGCTGTGACGCGAGTTTGATGGACAACCATAGCATTGTTAATGGCATTGATGTCCCATCCTGAGCGTGCTCTTAAACAGTCTCATGGAGCAGCTTGTGTGATGTTTCCGTCGAGCGGTGAGACTCCCAACACATGCTTCAGATCCCTTGCCACAAGAAGTGGGGGGCATCTAGTGAACATCTTGCCTCATCTTGTCTAGAGTTTTCCGTAGACCCCACGCAGCCTTGTAGACTGCGCGCGTAGCCCGTAAGCCACTGTTGCCTTAGGCATCCTAAGCAAGCAGCCTGTTGGCTGGGTTAATGTTTCTGTTTTGGATTTGCATCTTGGGGTTTTGGAAGATCTGCTAAACCTGGCGAGTTGAGAAGCTCTTGAACCGAACATGACCGGCCATTCCCTCATACCACCTCGATCCCAGAATTCTCAGCCATGAGCCTCAGACCCTATGGCCCCAGCCCGAAGTCAGATACACCCTTGGCCACAAACCTTGAGCCCTAAACCCGCAACCCGTGTTCCAAGCCCTGCCTCCCAAACCTTTCAAACATAACCCCTCAATTCTAAACCCATGAACCAAAACCATGGGCCCCACCTCACTGGCCCTGAAATGATTTTCTCTCAGGCTTGAAAAGAGTCTGCTAGTTGCAACCTGGAACCTCAACCACAAATGCCCAAGATGAGGAGTCTCTGTTGCATCCCTGGGGAGAGGTGGTGGAATACAAGGACACGCGGCAACTTTGACGGGTCAATTTCGGGATGACACAGGGATTTCTCGTGACACCACTACGCTGGGATTCCGTCTTCTGTTTGCTGTGAGAACTGCACTCTATGGTGACCTCATAGGGACGGACCATGCGGGCAGTTATTGATACAAGCGGAGCCGTAGAGTGAGAGATTTGGGATGTATCCTTTTGAGCTTTGTAAACACATCCACACGGTCCACATGTCGCGATCGTGATGAACTCAGGGTTGAGGGTTGAAGCGTTGGAGTTGGCACTGTATCCACTTCAAGCCGACCGGGCATGGAGGTAAAGGGAAACTGTCTTTGCGGGCTTCGGAAGTCTCAGAGAGGGTGTTTCGGGTGGAGGGTTAACGGGTCAAGGGTTGTCTGGTAACCCCACTCCTCAAGATGAAAAATCAAGCGCCTTGTGGCCAGACCTGTCATGCCTGAATCCGATTTCCTTAATCTAGACGTGGCTGGCTTCTTCCATGTCATTATCAGGCATGAGGTCGTGTATTAGGGCGAATCCCACCATAACACTCCCTCAAGCTTGAGTCTTAAATTATGTCCGTATGTATTCAGATTAGGGTCTGTACCCGGAACCTGTATGCAGTTCCTTTGGCCTCGAACTCTAGTTGGACCCTCCACTGATGCTCCTCCGTAAGATACATGACTAGGACCCATACAACGTAACTACATACAAAAGTCTGGGCAAAGCCGGCCCGGAACCGTGAACGCTGAAACCCCGAACTCGAAATCCTCAACACCCAAACAGTTCTTACATGGGTTATCTGTCAATCTCTCTGCCGAGGACTTTGTTTCATGGCTCTTTCGCGATCGTTCTCCGGCACCTGGCTTGCCAGTAGGATTTTGGGGAATTGATGTTTGGGGTTTGGAATTTTGGGGTTTTGACTTAGGGCATTTGGTTCTGGGTCCATGGATTATAGTTTAGGATTGAGGTCTAGGGAGTTTGGGGTCTTGAGATTATGATTCTGCGGGCGTAGCATTGGGTTTGGGGGTTAGTCTTGAGGGTTTGGTTTAAGGTTTTAGGTTCTTCTAGGTTGGGCATTCAGCACGTGCTGCATGCGGTTTGGGGTTTCGTGTTCAGGGTTGTAGGGCTCAAGAACGGACAGTCGGTGGGGTTGAGAATCAAAAAGCCTTCGAAGCACCCGGTGCACCGTAGGTCTTTCATTGTGAAGGGGTTCAGGTTCAGGACTCAGAGTTCGGGCAACATGATCCCTACGCCTGGAATGCAAAACCCTGAACCCTTGAACCTTGGAACTCCAAGGCGCAGAGGCCCAGAAGACAGAAACCAAGGCAAAACCTAAGCTGGATCATGACTTGGGAAGACACATGCGTGGAACAGTAATCAGTAGTCAGGCAAACTCCCGAGTGAGCTACGGTCAATGGCAAGAGCATTAAAGGCAGACTTGAGGTGCCTTATCCTGATTTATCTTGAGCTCTCATTCATTCCACAGAGGACCACATGTCCACGGACCATATTCTTTGAGAATATCAGCTGTGACCTTAATTAATCTTTAAGGCAGGAATATTGACCGTAGCCCATGCGCCTTGCTCCAAAGGCTTTAAGGCCTGTGCCTTAATCATTGAACCTTAAAGCTTCATCCTTACACCTTTAAGCCTGATCCCTGAAGTGCATCCCTGGACCCTAAATCTTGCAACATACGCCATACAAGAACGCGTTGAACAAAGGTCCGAGCCTTGCGCAAGCGCAGCTCTTTCAAGGCAGCTGTGCCATGAGACTTTTTCTTTGGGTTCGGGATTTAAGATTAGGTGTGTGGTGTAGGTTTAGTTTGGGGATTCAGGGCTCAGGCTCTTGCATTCAGGGTTTGGGGAGTGGGGTTCCGGGGTCTTCGGTTTCCAGGAGGGAATTTGGAGTCAAGGTTTAGGTTTCTTTTCGGGAAGGTTCCACGAGTGTATGCGGCGACTAGGGTATTCAAAATGCTCCAGTCTGGTTGTTGGTTTTGGGGCATACGTGGGTCTGTGCACAATTCTGCTGATGTTCTGTACAGGCACAACGTACAATCCAAGCCAATACGAAATTTGGCTATCAAGTCTGCTATTTCGCACAACGGTAGCTAAATCCGCAACCTGAAACCCCAATCCCTTCAAAGACAGGGTTCAAGTCTTGGTGATCAGAGTTTTTGGGCTCAGGGTGTTTGTGGGGTTTATGAATTTAAGAATTAGGGTCTGGGGTTTAGGGTTACTGGGACATCCCAGACCACTCGGCAATGATGAGCACCATCATGAAGGGATCAGTGCCCGGTTCTGACATTCTTCATGATCCAGGGCCTAGGTTTTACGTTGGACGTTTGTTATGACTCATTCCTCATACTTGCAGCCAGGAATGTGCTTTCGTACCAGAACAGAAGATGCGTGATGGCAAGCAAGAAAGCCTGAGCCCCTGATATGTAATCAGTTCTCGCATGATTCCTTCTAAAGATTCTAAGTCGGTTTTCAACCCTTGTATGATGTTATGCATAGATCTATATGGCCCACAACTATCAGCCCCACAATCCAGATCCCTAAGCCCACGACCCATCACCTCAAGCCGGAACTTGGAAGCCCTATCTGTACTTTCCCCCGCATGCTCTCTAAACACCCAATCCCAAACCTTAGACTCTTAGACCCGAATTCAACAGTTTTAACACATACGCCCTGACTCCCCAAGCCAACCAGAAACCTTGCGTAGCCCCTCAACCGTGCGCCCCAGACCTGCAGCAGAACTGGAGGTTGCCATTTTCTCGTGTGCGCCCTATGACCGCGATTGGTTTGACCGAACTAACGAGGACCTGGGCTGGGTTGGGAGTTGTATGGGTTCCACTTTTTACGGTGTAGGGTTTGGGACTTTAGGGGTGATGGGTTTGGGTTATTTTAAGGTATTAGATTTGCAGATTCCTGATGTTGGGGTTCTTAGCTGTTCCACGTTATAGTTGCTTTGGCTTATATAGTGGTTTGGGTTGCAGAGTTTTCACGGTTCACGGTGTGTGAATGGGGGTTGGCACATCGACAGGGGACAATGGGCAAAGTTGCTGCAATGCCTTGGCCATGGCGGCCTGCCGCAAAACACTAGTTGTGGGTAGGGCTATTTTTTTGACGCTACAGGGGCTGTCCATGTGTCCTAACATAATGTGTTGATTCCAAATCAAGCATTTAAGTCCGGTCCCAAAAATCAAAGGGGTTCGGGCCTGAGTTTTGGGGCCTTCTTTCTTCTTTTGTCTTCTATCATCCCTTCAGATTCTGCCAAGGTTATACATGTGGGGTGATACTGTCCTTTACTTTTGTTTTCTGTTCATGTAGGCCCCCTGTAGGCCCCCTGTAGACCCTAGGTCAGAGTTAAGATTTATCATCACGAAGATGAAGCTAAGATTTTGGGAAGTCTGTGCCATCTCCACTGGATCCATTCGTTTGTACCTTCCTCAATATGGTTGCCCTCTCAGATACTCATAAGCAGACATGGAAGCCCCATGAAGACCTCCTCTAACAGCGCGCCGTCCTGTGGTTCCTCGCAAGTAAATGGTAGTCGTGAGCTTGTGCGGCTGGACCTCTACTTGCTTCTTGCTGTAGGGTTCAGGATCCGGAAGTTGATTGAATCCATGTAGTGGAAACTTGAAGTAAGTCTTGGCCCTACGAACCCACCGCTAGAACCCTGAACCTCGGATCAGAACCTTCAACTCTCCACCCTAAACTTAACAGTCAACTCCTGGTCCTGCTGCTTCATCTTTCCATCAGACGCCAACCAGCCTCAAATCTGCAAACGGCCATGTCCTAAATCCCAAGGCCCAAAGTGGCTGAACTTTACAGTCTATGAAGCTGACTTTGAACCCTTCGACTCTGGGCCGGGGGGTAAAGCCTGAAACTCTAAAGCCCGAACCCGGGAGTACCCAAACCAGAGTTTTCAACCCCCCCCCCCACAACCGGAAATCCAAACCCAAAATTGTATGCCCAAGCTTAGCACAGTTGAAAGTGGCTGAAAGGAGCTTGGGTGCAACTTCGAGTTCGAGTATCATTCAGAGCAGTCTCTTGGTTTGGAGGTTTGCAGGCTTCCGGTTAGAGGGCTTAAGGTTCAAGTGCCTTCATGCTTTGCGCTTAAGCTGCCTGGGATTTAGGTTTGGGTTTCTGATTTTGGGATGGGTTATTTTGGATTTTCAATGGGTGTACTGTACGGAGGGTAAGGAACTTGATTAGGACCGTGGCGGTTTGAGCTGTTCCAGCACATTTAGGGCTTTTAGGTTCTAATCCTTACATGTAACTGAAACCCTCAGACATATCCTGATTTCTTTCCCATGTCTATAGGGCATCTACAGGGCATACGGAATGTAGACAAAGATTTGGGGATGTTACTGTCCCAGAATTGCCGCAGCTTACAAAGAGCCCGTCGGCAAATCCGAGCTCATGTAGGTTAGATGGCCGAGTTCTATCCCGCGCGCATGCCATGAAACGTTTGACTGACAGCTCGGGCTACAAAGTATGCTGAACGTTTGGTCGGTGTCTGGGGAGTTGATACTTGCAGTGCCTTTAGAGGATCTGAATGATGCTCATGGCCTCAAGCAACGCTTGAGTGTGGTCTGTGGCTTGCCGCGATTTCAGCTGCGGCTGCTGTGTGAAGGCTTCAGCTTGGACGATGACGCGCGTCTTTGCTCACTTTCCGATGTACCTGTGCCATTATAGAAGAATTTTTGGCAAGCTGATAGCAGTAAAAAAGAGCAGGCGCGGTGTTTCAGATTCCAACCATGATCCAGGTACAGCTTATCAAGCTACCTTTCATCGAAGTTGCCTCACACGACGTCGATGATCTTTGCAGACGGGTGGGCATTTCTCAAAACCTTGTGACTTTCTCGCTTCTTTCCTTTAACCCTTAACCTTGAGCCTCAATTCGTTGGAAGGTTGTGCAGGGCAAAGTAGGCGAGGCTGAAGTTGAAGACCTGCTACAACAACCTCAAGATCCCAATTTGCGCGACCTTGTTGGCCGCACGCTGCTCCATTGTGCGGCGGCATCTGGTGACGAGGCTGTACAAGCTCAAGGTTTTTTTGATTGCTGCAAACATACACGAAATACAAACAGGTGTGTATATTTATTTGCACGCACACATCCCGACAAGATCCCAGAGGGATCCACCATTTAGACAAACTCATATCATTCTGAATTAGTTTGCGTCCAGGTGCATCAGTCCTTGGCCTTCAGCCCTACGTCAAGCACCAAAACGGAGCCCTACGTCAAGCACCCAAAGGGTAAGTGCAAAAATCCTAAGCTCTGGATCCTAAAGCTCAATCCCTAAGCCCTGAAGAATAAGCCCCAAGCTTTTAAACCCCAGTCTCAAGGTGATCTGTTTACAATGCAGATGCTTTTCGAAGCAGGGGTCGACAAGGATGCGCTGGACACCGTGCAGCATTTGACTCCCCTTCGGCTTAGCCATGTTAAGCGCCAGGGTTACTTGGTTTAGGGGTTCAGGCTTTAGGTGTGGGGCTTCTACAGGTGAAGTGGTTTGGGTTAGCATTTAGACGCCGAACAGCATATGAACTATTTCGTGGCTTCTTTGCGTTTCTTTTGGGCCTGCGACGAATGCCACGAACGTGCAGAATGTGCACTTTCTTCCAAGCGAGCAAGATGCAGCCAAGGACAACCGCCACCAATCAGCACTGCACGTTGCTGCGCGTAACGGCTTTGAGGAGGCAGTTCGTTTCTGGAGTATGCTTAAAAACTTTAATACAGTGAGCAGTTTATGTGTTGTGGTGAATGCTGATGCCCCTGACTGTTCTTGATTTGTGGGATCCTGGTGCTTGTGCGTACGAAAGCCCAGCACAGCTCAAACCAGGCATTGACTTGATCATCTTCCGTTGCATGCCCAAACCCAGGTTTGCTGTTGCAGGCTGGGGTCAACAAGCACTTGGTGGACAGTGAAGGTCAATCAGCTCTCCACCATGCTGCCTTATATGGCCACGAGCAAACCCTTCGCCTTTTGCTAGAAACTGGTGTTGAAGAAAGCTTTGTAAATATCGTTGACAGCGACTTTTGCACAGCTCTTCACATCGCAGCATATAGTGGTGAGCCGCAGGCCGTGCGCTTGCTGTTGGAAGCCAGGGCTTACAAAGACTTTCCTACAATTGAAGGGCAGACGGCGCTCCATTTCGCTGCATTGGGCGACGATGAAGAAACTGCTCGCGTGCTTTTGGAAGCTCGGGCGGATACAGATCTTGTTGATACCAACCACCGAACAGCCCTGCATCAGGCGGTAGCTTTTGGCAAGACAAAAATTGTTTGCCTCCTGTTGCAGCACGGAGCCAACAAGAATCTGGTCCCTGAACAAGGCCGATCGGCCCTCCATGAGGCAGTTGCCAAGGGCCAAAATGAATCTGTCCAGCTGCTGTTGGAGGCTCGGGCTGACACGGACCTTGTCACTGTTGACGGCGATTCAGCGTTGCATCAAGCAGCGACATGTAACCAGCAGGAAGCTGTACGGCTGCTTTTGGAAGCTGGGGCCAACACAGGCTTTCGGACCATTGCTAGGAAGACGTTCAGGTTTTCACCGTTATACTCCCAGAATCCCCGCAGGTGGAAACACAACTTTTGCAACGTTAACCCAGTTAGAATGAAGACTTTACGGCTTCGAGTAGACGCCCTCAGCCCCAAACCTCCTCTAAACCATGTGGCTCTGAAACATGCCCCCGGCCTCAACAAAGGCTTGGTAGATTGGGCAGGCCAATCAGCGCTCCATCAAGCGGCAGCACACGGCAGCAGCGCAGCGGTTCAAGTGCTCTTAGAGGCTCTAGAAGAGGAGGGTTTAGGATTCAAGGTTGAGTGGCCAGTCAAGCCTGAAACTTCAAGCCGCAAACCCCAAGCTGCAACACCAAGCGGAAATCCTTGATCTGTTCGCTTTCAGGGATCCAGCTGTTTTTTTAGCAGATTGCCGATTTCAGGTTTGGTTTTGAAAGTGAATCTGAATTCAGAAGTAGTTTTCAAAGCAGTTTTCCTGAGTGGTGTTGGGTTGGCCGACCTCCATGCACCGGCATGGGTGGCCTGGTTGTGCTCCGCTCCAAAAGTCACCGTTGACGAAGCCACAAGTTGAACCTGAGATCTTGCCCCCATTGCTTGGAGGCCAGGCCTGACATAAACCTGGTAGACTTTGGAGGGCAATCAGCTCTGCACCATGCGTCACAGAATCTGCGACCTTGTTGAGAAGATGATCCTATTCAATAATGTTACACAAATGGTTGCCCTAAACTTTGAATTTTGGAATGGTGCCCCAGCTGTGATTTAGGAATGGTCACGAAATGGCTGCTCGTTTGCTGTTGGAAGCTGGCGCTGACAAGAATTTGGTGGACTTTGCTGGCCAAACTGCCGTCCATATTGCAGAAGATCCCATTGCGAGTGGCAATTCTTGATGATTCTTTGAAAAATGTGTGGAGTTTGCTTGCGATATAAGCCATGAAATATTTACTTTTCAAGTGGTTCACCTGTTGTAAGATGCGCGATGTTTCTTTCGCAGGTAATGAATGGGCAGGACTTCGAGGGTGTGGATCATTATGCGAAACTCGCAGATTCAAACCCTGACGCCAAATAACCTCATATGAATTCCTGAACAAGAAGCCTTGAGCCCAACACAGTGTAATTTCGCGAGTCTTTGTGTTTGCAAGCTGTCATCCAGACGATTGTCGGATCCATCTAAAGTTAAGGCCCCTTGCAGTAGTAGTATTTGAAGGAGTGGCTTGATTCTTGGTCCCATTTTCAGGCAAGCCCTCGCGACAGGTATTCAGCAAGGAGCTGGCAGTTTTTCTGCATATGACTCCGGTCTCAAACCCAAAGCCACAGCAGCAAAATCTGAAACTCCGAGTCTCCTACAATCCTCCAACTTGCATTTTCATCCTATCCTCAGTCTAATCCGGCGGACCCCCGACTCTTTTTCCCTTGCTGGTTGGGAACGTTTGTTCGGGGTCTAACACGCGCATTCTCACGGTTGTGTTCGAGGGTTCGGGCTTTTCAGCGTTTTGTTCCGTCATGTGAAGTTTCGTGTTAAAGCAGCAACGCCTGGCTTGTGAAAGACCCCCTCATTACACCGAACCCAACACTCCAAGCCACAAACCCTGAAACCCTGAGTGAGGCCCCTAACCCCCAAACCTACAAATCCTACACCCCAAACAAACGAGTCTAGGGCCTGGGGCAATTCCAGGGGTAAAGCTACGATGAGGGGACCTCACGTAAGCCTCACGTACCAACTGTATGCTTTACCAGAGACGCAACAAGTGTTAAAGCCTGAAGCCTACATACCATACCCCGAAACCGTAAAGCCCTGCGACAAAAACTCATCTTCAGATTCTGCACCCCGAAAAGACTGAATCCTAAAATCCTGAAGACAAGCTTTAAAACCCAGCACCCTCCCCTAACCCAATGTCGTTCTGGGTGCAGCTTGTGCCTGAGGCTCAACATTGATACCGTCACCCGAGCCAAGGGTTGCTCCGCAGTTTGCACCTGGGCTCTTGCTGTTGCCGCGACAACTTCTAAGCCTCTAATCTCTAAACATAACTGTATGGGTTTCAGGTTTGGGAGCCTGGGGTCTAAAGTTCATCCTTCAGGGTCTGGTGGCTTCTCAGCTTTCGGTTTGTTACTTGCGATCCGTGTGTCGGGAGGTCCACATGAGGCCCTTGTTTTGGAATGTTGGCAGTGCTGCTCCTGATGATAGCCTTTGTCGTATATACATCAGCGAAGGCGTTATCAGCCAAAGGCTGCTGCTGGCCATTTTGATGCCGTTGTTGTTTCTTCTGTTCATGCCTCTCGGGCTGCCAACTTGTTTTAGCTGTCGCTGCGCTCAAAGGTTGTTAGCGTTGTTGTTGTCATTTCCGCGGCCCGAACAGCAGCATTGTGCTGATCTGGTTCATTGTTTTCCATTGTCGTCATAGAGTGTGGTCTTCTTCAACTTTAAGAATCGCAGCGCTACTGTTGTTCTCATAGCTACCTTTTGCGTATTGTGCTGATGATCATGCGAATGATGCTTGCATATCTTCTAGACATTACTAATCACAATCACTGGCTTGGCCATTGCATGTGGGCTTGATGATGGTGTAGCTTCTTGAGGAATTTGGTTTGTGTTGACGGGGCTGTTCATGGTATTCTTGCAACACCAATGGCAAGCATGGCAGCGATGGTTGCCACCACCCTGAAGACAGTCATGGAAGTAATAGCGAGAAAATTTGTCATGAGCATCCTACATCCCACAGAAAGCCATAAGCCCATTTGCTGGTCTGAATTGGCTTGGGCTGAGATTGCTACAAACTCAGGCACCTTCGTGAACGACTTTGCAGGCGCGTGGAAGTAAACCCTGGAGTCTACTGTACATTCCCCCAAACACATTGGAACGCATTATAGAAACTGGACAGTGGTCTTCGTAGCCCCGCAGTTGGGTGTCACATCAAATAGGGTCAAGAAAACTAAGGATGTGGGGGCTGGAATTTCGAGTTTAGGGCCGAGGTCCTTGCTATTCGAATGGCAAATCGCATTGAAATTCCACTGGTTTGAGCGGGGCATGAAGTCCTGAAAGTGTAGGGTACCGATGGGGTTAGGGCTACATTGTTTTCAGGACTGTTCGAGTGATTGCTGTGCCCCACGCTAAACTCCAAACCCAGCCCTCAAATTTCAAAGTTCGAGGCTTTATGCACGACATGGCACCGGTGAATGTTTGATTTCTTTGATCTTAGACATGACGAGATTAAGACCTTTCGGGTCTGGGCAATATGCAGATGAGGAAGGGACCTTTGCGATCGTAGTGATAAGACATCAAGTTTTGGATGGGATAACGAGACTCTTTTTGGCTTCCATTGCGTGAGAAATCTTCCTGATAATAGGCTAAAAGCTGGATCAAGGGATGTTGACCCTTTGCACCCTGTGAGCTGCTCGTTAATACAGCAGCAGCTTTAGAGTTTTTGCGACAGGTGGACAGTTTCTTTTTCAAATTGTGGCCTGGTATGACACTGACACCAACCATATTCAAAGAGGGACCTTCTCATCCGGATGTATGAGAAACATCGACAGGGGAGAAACGAGTTTCTGTCAATGGTATGATTGTCAATGAAACAGAGCGCGACATAGGCCATATGGAAGAAAACACATGCCCATGACGTATACGCACGTAGACATTTTTGGCAGTAGCCAAACACTGAACCCAAAATCCCTGAAGCCATGCAGTTCATCAAAAGGCGAAGACGTCGTCAAAGCCCTGGCGGAGGTTGGGTTGGAAACAAGGTTTCGGACTACAGGATGAGGTGTGTGGAGTTCACGATGCCGTCTGGGGTTTGCAGTCTAGTGTCTGGGAGTGAAGGTTGAGGCGGATGGTCCTGCTGAAGTTTTCTGAATGAGAAATCTTGCGAATGTAGTTCGGGTATACGACAAGGCAATATTGGCCCTGGGGGTGCAGACTCTTAGCATGTAGATAAGATAGCTACTTCAGGACGACTTTAGGGTTTAAGGCTTTAGGCTTGAATCAGGCGTCTTTTGGGGACTGGTCCGGGTCTAGGCTTGGGGGATTCATTCCTTATGCTGTATTGAAAAGTTAGGCGTCTAGCATGGATCCGAACATCGTGGGTTTCTGGTGTGGTTCTCATTCTGATGAAGGAGGCCGTCAACATGCGCAAGCCACACTATAGGAGCATCCTTCACGAAACCTCTAAGCACTAGTCGACAAATCCTTAATTGTCAACAATCCACACCGTAAGCGTGAAGGAGCACTACTTGTTGAGTAGTCTGTAGCATGCGATGTTTGATCTCTATGAGAAAGCCCAGGAATGCCCCGCAAGCTCTAAACTCAACCCCGAAGCCCAAAACCTTTGATCCTAAGTCCCACAGATTATTTGCCTGTCGGAAGAATCCTATCCCTTAAGCAAATAAGCCCTTAGACCGCCACAGGCTTTCTTCCCAAACCTAATTCCTGAAACCCCGACGCCAAGCCTAAGCTCAAAGTCTCCAAATCCTAAAGCCCTCAACCCCAGCTCCTCACAACTTCCTGAAAGGAAGGCGTGAAGCTTATCGCCCTTCGTTGCGCGGGCTTTGACCGCGTAGACCTCCGGGCGGCCAAGGCAGAAATGCCTTTCTTTCATCATCTATTTGAATGGACTTTGTAGGGGTGTGAAGAATGTATTGACAGGCTAAGTTTGGGAGGATTAGAAGAGGAGTTGGGAGATGGTGTTCAGGTTTAAATCACAGCTGAAGAGCGTGGTGTGTGTGTGTGTGTGTGTGTGAACCGTCCTAGTTCATGGGCGCAGGGAGTCACTCCCAAGAGGGTTTTAGGGTTTTAGGTATTTGCGTGACTTGCAGGGGGCCAGGAAGGGTGGGGAGGGGGTCCTGGCCAACGAAGACCCCCCTCCCCAACCCTGTGAAAACCTACCTGCTACATAATTTAGGCCCCAACTGTAGCCCTATGGCAGTGGGGTGCAGTTGGGGTACACTTAAGGTCCCCTTAGGAAGGGTTGCAATCAGTGCTTGTGAGTAGGTCCGTGGCAATTCTCGTAATGGATCAGTTCCAATCAGTCCACCTGATCAATAGGTCAATCGGTG